>JAOVVA010000033.1:1834790-1845700 GCA_028565275.1 Leiocassis micropogon
ATGGTCACGAGTGAGGAGAGGAAAATGGAAAAACGGCACTCGTGATGGGCAGAAACTGAAACGTGAGAGGATAGAGAAGACACCGCAGTATGAAGCTGTTCTTTTGCAAGTAAAACATTCTATGTGTCGCATCATATTTTTCGGGATGCATAAAAATGTACAACACGTGTGTTGTCTATTAATGTACTGAAATATATTTATATACTCATAGATTGCTAAAGTAACATTACATGTACAATTAAAGTTAACATATAATCACACAAACATGAAAAAAAGCATTCTATACTCACCGCAAGATCCCACTAGTAGCAGCATGGAATTATGGGCGTTCGGCAAAATTAGAGAAAGATGCGGAAACGTTTGTTTGCGTGTGCGGAAGTGAGCGTATGTAGAACGGATTCACAGGTAGGATGAATTTATGGAACACCGGCTGAAGGTTTGGTTATTGCAGCTGATTGGTCAAACGGAGTCATGTGATTATTGTTGCTGCGTCTGATTGGTGAAACAGTCATTGGTAGATGCACCTGCTGCATGTTTAGAATAAAATGTCGACTTTCACACACACACACACACACACACACACACACATACACAGTCTCTATTCAGTAAACTGGTGTGTGTGTGTGTGTGTGTATGTCAGAGAAGTCATCCCACACACACACACATACTCCTCCAGGGTCCGGGTTCGATTCCCGCCTCGGGTCTGTGTGCATTGCTGAGTTTGCATGTTCTGCCTGTGCTTGGTGGGTTTCCTCAGGGAATTCCAGTTTCCTCCCTCAATCCAACGACATGCGGATTAGGTTGATTTGGCGTTCTCTAATTCACTCTGGATGGGGTACTCTGTGATGGATTGGTACCTCACTTCGTGCCCTAAATCTCCTGGGGTAGCTCTCCAGGCCCCCCGCGACCCTGTATACAGTATAAAGTGGTCTAGACGATGAGTGAGTGAGTGAGAGAGAATAAGTGACATAATTATTCTTTGTAAAAAAGCAGATGTTTTCAGTCCTGTGTGAAATCAGACTTGTGTATTTTGCTACGAATGAGTTGGCGTAGGATAGCAAGTGGTGGTCTTGATTATTGGCACACACACACACACACACACACACACAAACTCACAACGCTGTACATCTGTGTACTGGTGAAATACTCGAGAGGTTTAGCGATCATGTGATTGGCTGGATGTGATGTGATGTAAGCACTTACATAATGTGAACGGTGGCTGATTCAGCTCTGATTAAAACTGGAGAAGGTGTTTAACATCTGCTGTGTTTGAGAGGGTTACAATGAGCATGGTGTATGTGGGTGTGTGAGTGTGTGAGCAGGCAGGTGTGGTGTGAATAAGGAACCGAGAATGTGTAAAAAAAAAAAAAAAAAGAAGAGAGACAGGGTCATAACCCAAGAGTGTAAGCTGTCTGTGGCTGATATACAGACATCTGTTCTGTCCTCGCTGTGTTTTATAACAGTATACTCGAGTGCAAAAGTTTGCACACCCATAAGATAAAATCAGTGGATGTATGTATAGTGTTGAAAGACGTTACTTCATTACGGTTAATGTTCAGACTCGTCAAATGGAATTGACAGAGACAGAGAGTTCAAACTTGCCGCGTTTAGAAATAGAGAGAGTCCGAGCAAACTTTTCAGATTTTAAATATTAGTGCGTTGACTTTTTATAGAATACAGACGCATATTTCAGTTTTCTTTTTAATAACATTGGGGCAGCGTAATAACAACTTTTACACACTTTTGTACTCGTTTGCAGACTGTAATGCATCTTGTAAATAGGTTTTGTTGAAAATAACCCGATTCTTGTTCTTTCGGCTTTTTATGAAAAAAAAAATATATATATATGGATGAGCAGTTGATAAATTCATGAGCTAGCTCAGTTTTAAAATTTTAAATCTGCATCTACTCAGAAAACTAGCTGACACGGCCAGTCAAACTACAGTATGAGGGGCGTTCGAGTCAACCCGGGATTCACATTTACAGAAGACTTCAAGCACAGTATGTTGAAGAGACTCTTAGTCCCAGTGAACGTTTGTGATTACACAGCTTTAACGTAATTGCTACAACTTAACAGTACGTTTTTTTGGTATCGATTTTGTTTGTTTTATGAGAGGTGTTCGAGTCAAACCGGGAGATATTTCTCGTAAATGAAGACATGACTTAATTACACAAGGCTTCAAGCAGAGTACGATGATGAGACTCGTAACCGCGGCAGAACGTTTAAATGTTGAAATCGGCCGTACGTCAGTGAATAACGTACGATCCCAGCCGAGGTGGTTCGGAGCTCACTGCAGTCAGTCCTGTGAACATTCAGAAAATTGAAAATTGACAGATAACTTGCAGAAGAGACGCATCTGTCTGTGTGAACTGTGCACACAATCATTCACCAACACCACTACAGGAAGTCGGCTTGGAGTTATTGCCTCATCCCCTGTACAGTCCTGACCTCACTCCTTTCTAAACATTTAGGCCATTTAAGAAGTTCCTGGGAGGCCAGCGTTTCAAACGTAAAGCAAGCAGTCCGATCATACAGAGTACTGAGAAAACTTTCTACCTTGATGGTATCCAAGCACTCGTGAAACACTGGGATAAGTGCATTAGTGTAGCAGGAGATTATATAGAGAAATAAAGGGTTCTGTATTCTGTTATTCTGCACAATCAACAGTCCTGGTTTGACTTGAGCATGCCTCATAGTAACCAGGTTAAGTGCATCAATGCTAACTAATGTAAAGAAAGGAGGATATGCACTTTGTGTCTGCGATCTCGACTAAAATTAAACACGGTATCTTGTCTTCACAGTGCCGGTTAAATGTATTATCCTGCTCTGGATTGTGTGTTTATTTCCTCTCGATGTCTTAAAAAAAACACACGGTGCTTTGTGTGCCTGGATTGTAACAATAAAAGAAGGATGACATCATGGATGTGTCTCTACTTATAATAATAATAATAATAATAATAATAATAATAATAATAATAATTTTTATTTATATAGCGCCTTTCCAGAGCTCAAGGACACTTTACAATGAATGTAAACAAAAGGAGATAATACGAACAGACATTGAAGTAGAGAAACAATTAAGTCAACAAACAGACAAAAAAAAAAAAGAAAGTTACTGATTTGTCCATCATTTACATTGGATTAAACTTTAATATTATATATACATATGTCTATGGTATTAAATAGTGCATGAATTTAGATAAAGTTTGTTAATAATCCCCCCCCCCTCTCTCTCTCTCTCTGTCTCTCTCTCTCTGTCTCTCTCTCTCTCTGACTCTCCTTTTTGCCCTTGTCCTCTGCAGCACTGCCAGTAATTCGACCCGGAGCAGTCCCGCTTGCTCTCCGGTGTTGCGGAAGCGCTGCCTCTTGCCCACTGCTGCGCCGAGTCCGGAGGGAGAGAACATGGTGGAGAAGGGCTCCGAACACTCCGACACCTCCAAGTCGCCCTCTACCCCGGAGCAGCTGGTCACCCGCACGTACTCGGCTCAATCCACACGCAGCACATCGAAAAACTCCAAGGTGAGGACGTCCACCTCCATCCTCTCCTCCATAGCGGTGCAGAATTTAGTCATCTAGCCCCAAACGAAAATATTCCCCTGCATTCAGTGTCCTCGTCGTGTGACTTTTGTCCCTTTGTTATTTTATAAAACCCGTCTTGTTTGATTCGTGCTAGGAATTTGTTTTCCACATTCATTTGCTTTCCTCGTTAGTACGAGCTGGAAATGAGGTGTCGATCCATCCATCTGTTGATTAGCAGTCATAACATCACCACACTCTGACATCTCGCCCTTTTCGTCTGTATAAAAATGTTAGTCCTCCTCGTCAAAACATCTCATTCCATTAGACATAGTTTGTTATTTCTGAGTGGTATGAAGCACTGAGCTACTGTTAATCAAATAAAAAATTATTTCAATTTCAAATAATCAACACTTTCTGGCTAATCTGACTAGAAATCAACAGCACTGTGGTATAAAGGCAAATTTCCAAAGGTGCAATTAGCAAACGTTTTATGCAAATTAATAATCTGCTTAAATTTGACACATATTCTGTAACCATATATCCTGTGACTGTGTGTTGTTTGTTACGATCCAGATCTTTTTATACAGTGGAACCTTGGATTACGAGCATAATTCGTTGCGGAAGTGGGCTCATATTCCCAAACACTCGTAAACCAAAGCGAACTTTCTCATAAGGAATAATGCAAACTTGAATTATTCGTTCCACAGCCCAAAAAAATAAATACATAAAAATAGTTAACACAAAATATAAAGTAAAAATAAAACAAATTAACCTGCACTTTACCTTTAAAAGTAAAAATAAATCCTGACAGATAAGTGTTTCCGTTT
Source organism: Leiocassis micropogon (assembly GCA_028565275.1). Classification (NCBI taxonomy): domain Eukaryota; kingdom Metazoa; phylum Chordata; class Actinopteri; order Siluriformes; family Bagridae; genus Leiocassis; species Leiocassis micropogon. The sequence continues at coordinate 1,839,138 of JAOVVA010000033.1, forward strand.
TTGCGCGCAGGTGCTATGTATGTGTGGGTGTGTGTGTTTGTGTGTGTGTGAAGCTAAAGTAAAAGGAGAGGAAGGATTAGACCCCCCTCTCCCTCTTCTCGTCTTACACAGTAACATTTCCTCTTCTCTTATTTGAGTTTCACACACACACACACACACACACTAACGGAAAGACTGTTTTATCGGGAAAATTAGCAAGGAACATTGCCAATGACACTCGCGTGAGCGCACGCTAACGGAATCACTGCTTTAAAGTAAAACAAACAAACAAATAAACCTTCATTTTAGCTTTGAAAATAATTGCGACAGAGCAGTGTTTCTGTGTAAAGTGTGTGTGTGTGTCAAGGCAAGAGGAGGGGTGTGTGTGTGTGTGTGAAGGGGCACGGTGTCCAATGACTGGCGCGCACACATAATGTCAGGCTGATACACAGAGAGAGAAAATGGATCTTTAACCTCTCTAATGAGACTTGCTTTTGCTTTACACGCACGCACACACGTGTGTTATAATAAACAGTACACGCGCGCTGTACGCACACACACATACAAACACGAAATAAAATATGTTTTACGTGCACACACATGGTCACAGTGTTATAATAAACAGTACACGCGTGCACGGATGTTGATTATACCAGTAAGAGACGCGCACGAAGACCCAGCAGGGGAGATGATTACCCACAATTCCGCAGTGCAAGAGAGAGAAAAACCGTTGGCTCAGTTGTGATCACGTGACGCTCGGCGTCAAAACAAGAAGCGCATGCGTGATACATGATACTCGGTACTCGTAAACCAGGACTTGTTCGTTTTCCAAGTCAAAATTTATTAAAAATCTTTGCTCGTCTTGAGGAACACTCGCAAACTGCGTGACTCGCAATCCGAGGTTTCACTGTATACTACTTTTGTCTGCAAGTTTAAGTCTCACAGCTGTAAAACTAAACCAATAGAAACCTCTTGACTCATGAATATTTTTTAAAAACCCTTTCTGTTACCTTCTTAACACTGGCGGAGAAGTCTGTGATGATTTTCAGGATGTTGTTGGTCTCGGCGAAGTCTTTGCAGACGTAAGGTTCATCGGCGCAGATGACTCTGATGGCCAAACCTGGACCTGGAGGACAACCGAAAAAGGTTTTAAACTTTAAACTCATCAATATACTTCAGAAATATGTTGAGAGATGCTCTAGAGGGGTTTTCCAACTCCACCTGGAACTCACCAGGAAAAGGGTGTCGGGAGACGATCTCCTCGGGGAGCCCGAGCTCTCGGCCCAGCGCTCGCACCTCGTCCTTGTGGAAATCTTTCAGTGGCTCGATGACCTTCCCCTGACAAAAAAAAAAGGGAGAAGCTTAGTTATATTAAGAGACTCATCCTACGTATTTATGAGAATATAACGTTCCTTGTTTTCTGTCAAGTTTATATTTTTGGAGAACGTCTCTAACGTTTCTTCACACAAAGATAACACCGTCATCATCGTCGTCACTGTATCGTCGTTCTGTACCTCGTCTCTGAGTTTGCGGATCAGCTCCGTGTCGTTGTGGTGAGTCTTGATGACGTCGGCCTTGCCACTGGCCAGGTGAGACGCGCTCTCGATCAGGTCGGGTCGGAGCGTACCCTGCGCCAGATACACGTCCTCCGGCTTCAGGTTCATCTCGCCGATCACCTCGTTCGCCACCTGGACACCAAAACATTACGCATAAAAAAAAAGGAAAGAAATTCTGTTTAATATAGGTTTATACACAACAACGGCATTTAACAGTACCAGTCGAAAGTTTGAATTTATTGTCTACATTCTAATACAATATTGGATTTTCCCCTCATTTGGTAATTAAACAACATCATCTACACCTTGACAAAAGTGTCGCCGATGATCTTCCTCTTCTCCTCGGGATTGGTGGTCATGTTGAGCGTCTTGCTGATGCGTTTCCGGGGCGTGCGGTCCTCCTCGGAGATGGGCAGCGTCGTGGTGCCGTTATAGAACGTGTGCGCTGCGTTTACGACTGCGAAGAAACGATTGACGCGTTAGTACGTCTAACCAACTCATTATCCTTAATAACTACAACACTTCCGTAAAAAATTAAAATAAATAAATAAATACAAAACACTGGCGTCACCTTTGAGTTTAATGCCGAGTTTGGTGAGCGCCTCCTCCACGCTCTGGCTCTCCCTCTTCCTCATGAAGCCGTTGTCGATGTGGACGGCGATCACTTGATCCTGATTTAGCGCTTTATTCAGCAGGGCTGTGCACACCGTCGAGTCGACACCGCCGCTTAACAACACCTGCGCGCACACACACACTATGAGTGCTTTGTCATGCCGTTTCTTATAACTGATATTTATATATTTTTATATTACTGATAAAAACCACAAACAGCAGTGTTTAATTCCTGATTCCGATTAATGATGACTTTTTTTTCTCGATCTACAATAATGTGTAATAATATAATTTGTTAATATTAATGGAAGGAGTCTCCAGTGTCAGAGCATCGTAACTGAAACTGATGAGGATGATGAGAGAACTGAAACAAATTAGTTTTACAGACGCTCAACAACATTAAACACAACTATAAACAGAGCTGTGAATCGGAGCTAGACCGTCGTCGATTTTTCTGTGATATATTTTGAAGGAATTAGTCCATTTTATACAATTTAATATTGCAAAGTTCACCAAAATCTTTTAAATAGTGCGAATTAATCACTCACCCAACCATTCAATTAAATTAATTCAATCAATTAAAACAACTCCAAGTTTAAACAGATCAAAGGTATGAGATTTCATATGTTATCTATAATTCATCTATAATTCACAAAAAAAAAACTTGTATAAATATTTGAATACCTTATATATGATATTATTAATGTTATATTCATACGTCATACTATATTTCTTTTCTTGAAGTGTGTATAAATTTTTTTTTGTCTGACACTGTATTTGTAAGACCCTTGAGAGGTTGAAGTAAGGAGTCTCCAATATCAGTGCCTTCTAACAGTCTGATGTAAAGATGTAGCTTTAGGGTTCCACCAAAATTGTAAAAGCATGACAAGCTTATACTTTTTGATTCTCAATAACATGAGAACCATTAAATAAACTGCAGTATTTTAAATTATCTTTAGATTACAAATAATCCTTAATACAATGGAAATAGTCAGAAGGTTCGAACCCCAGCACCATGAAGCTGTTGGTCGACGACCTAGAAATTACTTCCTTAAAAACTAAAAACACATTCCTGGAGTCGTAACGTTTCTCGGCACGAGACAGAAACGGCCTGTACGCAGCAATTTGTAATTCACAGCTTCACAGTCACAGACCACGTCATCTTCAGGTACAATGCTAACTAACACCAGAGTCTGTAATTCCAACCCACATAACCACGTTATACAGCTCACAGGGCCCCGCCTGAGGGCGTCACCGAGGGAGAAATAGGATCTAAATCCAATAAAGGACTCGGCGTATTCACTAGAGGACAGGCCCAATTCATGGAAGCTTAAAGAGGCAGGAAAATCTGATTAATACGAGGCTTTAACTACGCCTCCTCCCCAACACACACACGCACACACGCACACAGCTGAGCTCGGCCAAGAGCGCTCGGATTTTTTAGAAATATGAGAGATTAGCCAGTGAAAGATTTCTATCAAATAAGCCAACACACACACACACACACACACACTACTTTAAGCTTGTTACAGAAGAGCTAATTAGGTGTTTGAGTGTCTCAGGAAAGAAGGGCGTGATTAAAAATAAGTCCTGCTTCTAAAAAAAATAAATAAATAAAATAAAAAAACGGGCAGATCTCAATTAGAGCCGGAAGACAAGCAGAAATCATAAAAAATATAAGCCATAAGATATGTTTGGTATTGCTAAACCTAAATAATACTAACTATAAACTATACTACTACTACTACTACTAATAATAATAATAATGCTAGATATACTACTATTATTACTACTATTAATAAATTAAATAAATAATATTATTATTATTATTATCATTAACTATAAGCTAGCTAAAAATGTCCTTTGCATACGGAACGCCTCACCACCAGCCAAGTTACATGTTTGCATCAGTGGAACGCCAAGTGAAGAGAGGTTTTTTTTTTTTTTTGCATTTTGTGCAAGATTAAGTGAAGACATAGAATGTTATAGAGAGGAATAAGGGAGCCGGTTTTCACTGGTTTTCAAAACAGCTGGTGTCAAGAAGAATCATAAATTAAGGTTAAGTGAGGTTTTAGTCTATAAATTCCATATTTTACTTTATTTACATGTCTTTTCTAAAATGTTTAGATTGTTTTTAGTTGCAGAATTATGATTATAGTGTTGGAAATTGGGTACTATTGGTAATATTTTGTCCACAGTACTGAAGAGAGAGCGGCTGCCTGCCAAAACACACAATTACAACCAGTCACAGAAGCACTTTTAGCAAGAACACGCATCTGATAACATTACGTCGTCTTAAACAACACGGTGTCTCCTTAGTACTCGCTTCTAGGTCCTTCTGAATCGCCTCCATGTTGTTTTATTCATGGCTAAAACAAACTACAAAGCTAACTAGCTTCTACCACAAGGCCGAATCCTAAATCCCCTTCTAACCCCTCATCTCCAGGATCAGGACCGTACATTCCCACACTGTGCCCTCTTCCTCACCAGCACTTTGGACTTGTCCACTTTCTCCTGGATCTCGCGTATGCACCCCATCTGCCGGTTCTGCACGGTGAAGTTGTTGGTGCAGCCGGCGATCTCGAACAGGAAGTTCCTCAGCATGTCCATGCCCCGCTCCGTCAGATCGACCTCCGGGTGAAACTGCGTCCCGTAGAGCTTCTTCTGCTCGTTGGCGATGCCTAGGATGGAAAAAAACGTGACCGGATTATTTTAAAGATTTAAAACAGCCTCGTTAAACTTAAACCACGAGTGCATAATATAGGTAGTCCCTGACTTACAAACATTCGAGTTACGAATTTATGCAGATACGGACAGACCGGATTATATACAACATTTTCAGCGTGTAAGTGAACGTATTAAACGTCAATGAGATTCACTTTGTTGGACTTACGAACGAGTTCCGTTCCAGGAACACATTCGTAAGTCAGATTTGTTCCTAAGTCGGGTACTACCTGTATTACGTACTTAATTTCTCCTCATACCTGCAATGATGTTCCCAGATTGAGCGACGACTTTGAAGCCGTCTGCTACTTTATCCACGCTGTCACCGTGAGTCAAGAGTACCATCTCCTCCTTCTGTAGACCCCTACACACATACACACCTCAGAATGACATCCATACTCTGCTTAAAACCGTAACTTTAATTTAATTATCGTGAACACCTACCTGAAAAGCGAGCAGGAGTTGTCTATTCCGATGCTGAACACACCGTCTTCTCTTACACTCTTCCTGTGTACCGTGCCTCCGAACACTTTATTCATCATCTATTCCAATCACCACACACACACATACACTGAATCTGAATTCAAAAGTCTTTAAACAAATATCATTTAGTCAAACACGAGTGGTCGTCACACCTGCATGCCGTAGCAAATCCCCAGTACGGGTTTGCCGATGGTGAATATGGCCGGGTCGAACCAGGGTGCATCTTCTGCATAGACCGAATTTGGACCCCCGGAGATAATGATGGCCCTGAAGAGGAGGGGAGAAAATAAACAAACACAATCGGACGCATTAAAAAAAAAATCTTTTCACAGACACATGAATAGGAAACAAATTAGTTTTCGAATGTACATGATTTTCATGAATACCATTAGACAGTTTCTTGTGTAAACGTTTGTACAAACAATTAAAAAATAAATGGGTTTATATTCATTTTGACAAACAAGTCCTATTGTGCGGCTTAAGCCTTAAATCCTAACAACAATTACTTATAATCTCGACTCCGCTCATCTTGAAGCGAGTCCGGGCTCAGTTAAAAACGTTCTTCCTCATACCAGCTCAGGGAGTTTCTCCTCAACACCATCATCACCCAAGTTTTATTACTACAGGACTGTAAAATGAGCTTCACCAAACATTCCTGAACACATTTACTTGAATTGTACTAAACATCTTACATTAAAGACATTTTAAAAGAGAATTTAGTAGAAATTGAGATTCCACATGGATTTAAAGTGCAAAGATTTGTACAGAAAAACATCTGTTAAATGTTTCTTATATCATGAGGGTGACACCACTTCAAGCTTGCAGCCTGATCGTCACGAGATCATGAGGATCATAAGTTCACATTCGGTTGAAAGTTTTTTTTTTTGTTTTTTTTCCACTAGAAGCTGCTTGGAATCAGAGGCAAAGTAAAGCTTACGTAGCAAACTTTTCAACATCATTACAAAACTTTGTTTAAAAGGTATTCTCAGGGACACACAGCTCATGTACAAACTCACAACCTCAGACACCTCAGACCAGACAGTGTATTTACACACACAGCACATTTTTATATAACAGTTTCTTTTTCCAGCCACAGTAAGACTCACGGCAAAAAGAAACCAGGGAAGACCAGGACCTCTCTGTCATATCCTCCTGAGACCCGAAAGAAAAAGTCTTAACAAAAAAAGGTCTCCACGGTCACCGGACCTG
>JAOVVA010000033.1:1856922-1869106 GCA_028565275.1 Leiocassis micropogon
ATTTATTAAAAATCTTTGCTCGTCTTGCGGAACACTCGCGAACCGCGTTACTCGCAATCCGAGGTTCCACTGTACTATGTTGTGGACACGACTTACTAAGGCAGTGGAATGAGTTAGTATGTTGTGGTCATGACTTACTGAGGCGTTGGAACGAGTATGGCCACAACATAGTAAGGCGTGGGAACGAGATAGTATGTTAGAGTAAAACTTTAACAACTGCAACATTTGAAACTACTTGAAAAGCTGGTTCAGTAGCGAATCTCCTACGAACTGTCTTTGTTTTTCCATAGGCTGGAGAGTCACGTCATTACATCACTGTATACTGTACATCCGTCTCTACTCTTCCAGAAATGCTAGCAGAAATGGCGATGCTAGTGGCAAATATGCTAGCTTGTGGGCAGTTCTCCTGGCTTAATCATTACTAGAAAGCATTTGAGCTGCCCATTGCATAATAAGTCTAATTTTTTAAGGTGGCAATAACAAGTTTTTAGTTGGTCGTGATAACCCCGCCCCCCAGCCCCTGACCTAAGCAGCTCTTTGTTCGAGCCCCGCCATGCAACCGGTTTTTCTGTCTGAAGGCCAGTGCTCTCTGGATCGAAATCGGGCACCGGAACCACGTTAGTGAAAAGGGGGTATCGGTTCCATAAAAATGTGAACACATCACGGAAGATGGATGTGTTATAACTGTACCTGAGAATTGCGCCACTCTGTGCCTGTGACATCCGGAAATGAAGGAAATGAAAAGCCTAACATCATTAATACATTTAACACTGCCAAATTAAATGTTAAATTTAATTAATAGGACATTCACTACGGACAGCGAACGAAAACACAGGAGCGCACGTGATAGCCTAGCGGGGCTGCGTTTAATTCCAAGAGCACGCGTGAAACAGTCACAAGCATACAACAGTTGAATGGGTCAATGAAATGCCGTATGTTTTAGGGCGCTCTCCTTAGTCAACACATCCAGGAGCGGAAAGAGTCTACCAAAGGATTTAAGATCACTGCTTGGAATTCATTCCATTTATTTATTTATTTATTTATTTATTTATTCATCATTTTGTGAGTGTCGGTCACCACTGGTGGCTGCCTGGATAAGAGCTAGTAGCAAAATGAAAACATTGGCACCGTTTTTAATTTCTTATTATCTGGAGCCCTGCTTGTGTTGTTTTCAGTGTATAACATTACATATATAAAATTTATCAACTCTTTGTTAGTTTTCAGCTGGTAAAGACACCAGTATATACAGTATAATCCGCACGACCTCTGTTGTGTCTATTGGTCCGATGTTGAAAATGTCAGTGTGAACTCTAAGCGTACCCAGACTTTATACTAGCAAACTGGTCTGACGAAAGAGAACCAAACAACTAAGTGTGAACACACCCTAAAAGTGGTGTGATTGAGAATTCTTGCTAACTAATTGATTATTATTATTTCATTAATTTGTCACATAATTAATTTGTTGGGATTGCAGCACTAGGAAAACAAAAATCTTCTTGTTACCATAAATAATGAATCATTAATTGATTATTGATTGTTAATATATTCAACCTTTGGTAAAGAAAAATGTACAAAATTCACAAACCTGGTCCAAATGTCCGAGAGGCGTTCAAGTCAATGCGGGACAGTTCTAAGCGTAAACACTCCTTTATTTCTCTATATAATCCCCTGATACACTAATGCACTTGTCCCAGTGTTTCACTAGTGCTTGGACACCATCAGGGTGGAAAGTTTTTCTCAGTACGCCGGTGACGTGATCGGACCACCTGCTTCATGTCTGTAACACTAACTCCATCAATATAAATTAGGGCAATGGTGGGTCAGTGGGTAAACGCTGCATGTGTGGTGTTCTGTAATTGCTAATTTGCAAGTTGTAATAATGTCATTTCCCACCTCTGTACGTGGAAAGTGTGATTAAAAAAAGGACACAAGGACAACAACACGAGGTGTTTCAGGAACGATTTGAGGAACCTGACAAGCAAGAAAGAGTTCGAGGTGTTGACTCATGAATTCCCCAGGTCTCAACCTTATCGTGTGTCAATTAGAGATGATGGACAAACCTGTCCTATTCACTGAGGCGCTACCCCACAACTTACAGGAAATCTTGGTGCCAGATACCGCAGCACACATTTAGAGGTCTTGTGAAGTCCATGCTTTAACAGATCAGAGCTATTTTGGTGGCACAAAAGGAACTGCACATAATTAGAGAGGTGGTTTTGTTGTTATGGCTGATTGGTACATTTTATTTTTTACACATGATGTCCCAGCACACTGATCTTAATATCAGGCATTTAAGCCTCCTCTCTCTCTCTCTCTCTCTCTCTCTCTCTATCTATCTCTCTCTCTATCTGAGATCTGACACATTTTCATTCTTATCTCTTGGTTTTTTGGTAGAGCCGCGTCCTTTCAGGGTCAGTACCACTTGTGTCATGCGCCGTGTAGCAACAAGCCTTTTTTTTCAGAATCTCCTAACAAGTGCATAATATTTGAACATAACTTTTGTAGGAGTATCTAATACAGTATATGCATGATATATTTGTAATAAGCATCAATATACTGTAACCACCATTTGATCTGGGACACTTACACAAATAGATAGATAGATAGATAGATAGATGACTATTCATGGGAACAGCTATCTTTTCGAATATGCATTTGAAAGAGGTGTTGATCCAAGTTAAGTATATGACCATCATAAACCTGAAAAATACTTATCAGAGAGAGAGAGAGAGCAGAAACCTTAGAAGTGGCCAAATAATTCTTAAAAAGTAGGCATGCCTCAGTAAACACCAAAAGGCCTTAAAGATGGCGATAACCCTCAGTTCCAGACTTTAAGCAGTCATTGACAGCAAATAATCCTAATATTTATTATTATCGTGGCTCCAATTACAGTTACCTTTAAGTCAATGGAAATTACACTCTATAGCAGTGTACAGAGGCAAAAAACTTGATGTCACTGTCCAAATACTTATTGACCTGACTCTATCTATCTATTTATCTATCTGATACGGCAGCACAGTGGTGTAGTGGTCATCATTGTCCACCTGCTCCTCTAGGGTCCGGGTTCGATTCCCGTCCTGGGGTCTATGTGAATAGAGTTTCCTCCAAGTCTAAAGACATGCAGATTAGGCTTACTGGCGTTCCCAAATTCCACATAGTGTGTGAACGAGCATGTGAGTTTGTGTGTGTGTGTGTGTGTGTGTGTGTATATGTGTGTGTATGTGTGTGAGCCCTGCAATGAATTGGCACCCCATCCAGGGCGTACCCCGCCTTGTGCCCTAAGTCTCCGGGGATAGGCTACAGGCCCCCCGTGACTCTGTACACAGGATAAAGCAGTATAGAAGATGAGTGACAGTGAGTAAGTGAGTGAGATAGGGACAATCTCTGATTAAATTTGTAACACTCAGGGTCTGACTGTCTGTCTTTTATTTATCTATATAATATTTTATTTACAATTTTTATTTCATTCATTTTTCTTTATTTATTTCTTGATATTATATTATTATTATTATTATTATTATTATTTTATATAATATTTATATTATACTGTAGTATTTTTAAAGATTTTTGAAGCGCGGAACCCAGAAACGCGGGCATTGCGACACGTCAGCTGAAACTGCCGGAACCATTTGAGTGATGCACACAGAGCGGATTGACTTCCGCGTTCAGGGAGACTGAAACAAACAATACCCGGGTATTCTTTTACTTCTTTGTGTCAATTGGTGTTATTTGTATTTTATCAAATCGGACAGTCAAACCGGACTAACTGCAGCCTCTGCTAATGTTTCCGCTCATGAAGTCGTTTATGTGCTGCAGGTTTTAACGGCTGTTGTCAGGCAGGTGACAGGTAACCAGGCATGCGCGACAGACCTGTGGGTGAAATGCTGAATCATGTTTAACTCAGTGTTCTCTTTATCATGCTGGGAGGGTGGGGTATGGCTTTTAAACACTTTATATATGTACCCCACGCTGTGTGTTGAGTATAATTATGATTTTTTTGCTATTTCTCTCATAAGTTAGTGGTTGTTTCCTGTGCTGACGTCACTGGCATTCGTAGTATTCGTGACGTCATCAAGCGCGCTCACTCATATTATATAAATAAAAGAGAGGTTTTGTCTGTACACTGTCAGAAATAGCCCTTTCAGTGATGTCTTTACGTCTCATACAATGAAGGACTGAAACCAGGCTCAGGAGAATCTCTGTCTGTCTGTCTGTCTGTCTGTCTGTCCAGCCAGGTCCTGTCACAGCATTATGCAAAACTGTCTGGACAGAATTGACTGAAAGTTTTGTAGTACTTCGATATCTGCCTGAAGTTTAAAGTGAAATCAAAATGTTGAGTAGAAGTGATTTTATGAGCAGTTATGTGTCTCGGATTTAAAAATCTACTTTTAAAATAAGCTACTAATAAGCTACTTGCTCAATGTAAACAAACGCCTGCACCGACAGCTATCAATTCGAAAAATCTCAGCTGAATATTTTTGCTGGGATTAGTTCATATTTTCACCGCTGAAAGTGAATCTTAACGTGCTGGAGTCGTTTCAAGATGTAACTTTTTGAATCTTTATCCGATCTACTTCTTCAATTTTTCATCTGTTGAAAAAGGATCAGGGAGTGTATTTGGCTGATGATGAAAGAAGTACAACTTAGCATTAACAAGGCGTAAACATAAACGTCTTAATAGCCTCGAGAATAATAGGATTAATCTATACTAGATTAATAAAATGAAATCTTGCCATGAACTAGGTAAATTTTGTACAATTTCCTAATATTTACTGACCAATCCAGTGGAAACCAATACCATATATTGCTTTTTTTAAATTTTTTATTACATATTAAAAAAAAAATATGGGGTTCATCTTGCAGACATGCACGTGGGCTTCAACCTGAAATAATAATAATAATAATAATAATAATAATAATAATAATAACAACAACAACACTGATTACATTAAAGCAAATGTGCTTATTTTTAGCTTTAACCTTTTAACAACTTCTACAAATTCTACACTAGTGCACTTTACTCAATGACTCTGCTTCCGTCCAGGTCCATCTCTGAAACAGCTGCTTTGATGCCCGGTTAAAAGAAATGGAGCTTTCCGAATCCATAACCCATATGAATGGTCGACAGAGGAAGCCTGCGGTGATGCCTGCAGCAGACACGGCTGAGCAGGAGATCGTGGACGAGGAAAATGCGCTCCTCATTCAAGACTCTGACAATGACGAACGACAACCTAAAACTTGCAGCAACATCCAAGGAGAACTTGGCAACGTGGGTCTGCTCCTGTTTCTCTACGTCCTCCAGGGGATTCCTTTAGGACTGGCCGGCAGCATCCCTCTCATCATGCAGAGTAAAAGTGTTAGCTATAAAGACCAAGCCTACTTCAGCTTCGTCTTCTGGCCTTTCAGTCTGAAGCTGCTCTGGGCGCCACTGGTGGACTCGGTCTACGTGAAGCGCTTCGGACGCAGGAAGTCATGGCTGGTTCCTACTCAGTACCTGCTTGGGCTGTTCATGCTCGGACTGTCGTTCACCGTGGATTCTCTCTTGCAGAAGGACGGACCAGGAGGCCCGGACGTGATCACCCTCACCGCGGTGTTCTTCGTGCTGGCCTTTCTGGCAGCCACGCAGGACATCGCCGTCGACGGCTGGGCCCTCACCATGCTGTCCAGGGAGAACGTGGGGTACGCTTCCACTTGTAACTCAGTAGGCCAGACAGCCGGGTACTTCCTGGGGAACGTCCTGTTCCTGGCCCTGGAGTCGGCCGATTTCTGCAACAAGTACCTGAGATTCGAGCCGCAGGATCAGGGCATCGTCACACTCTCAGGTACGGAGACTTTAAAAGTGATGCTTTTTGTCTTTCTTCTTTTTGTTTATAAGTGTTCATTAAAAAAAAAATTTCCCCAAGATATTGTTACCAAGATTAGCTTTGATAAATCAAAGCCAGTAAGCTGAAGTCAAATAAAGTAAAGGGTGCGTGGCCTCCCGTGGCTCGTAATGAAGGGGGCGTGGCCTCCCGTGGCTCGTAATGAAGGGGGCGTGGCCTCCCGTGGCTCAAAATGAAGGGGGCGTGGTCTCTTGTGGCTCTCAATGAGGGGGCCACAAGAGGCTCAGAATGAAGGAGGCGTGGCCTCTTGTGGCTCTCACTGAAGAAGGCCATGAACTAAATAGTCTAATAGCATTGTTGATTTTAGTTTCAGTTCTCAGTTGCTGCAGATGAAAGATATTTTTATGTCTTAAACCTGTTATCTTAACATGCCCATTTTGTTTCTGTATACGTATCATCAGACTTCCTGTTTTTCTGGGGGATTGTGTTCATGGTGTCCACCACACTGGTGGCCTTAATGAAGTCGGAGCACAGCAGACAGCCACGCACCAGACGGAGACCGAAAGACGAGACGCAGGGCGTAATGGAGACCTACAAGCTCCTGTTCTCCATCATCAAGCTGCCTGCTGTCTTCACTTTCTGCTGCCTGCTGCTAACATCAAAGGTACACACTTATCACTGCTGACATAAACATGTAGTATGGAGACGATTTGTCGAGTCAGCGGTTAAGGACATTAAGAAGATGATTTATATTGAGACACTGAATATTCTCAAATGCAAACTTTCGCAGCCTATTTTTAAAAGTCTCTCATTCGTGCATCATTTGGCTGTGGATCTCGTCTCACGTCCGTTCCCATGTGTCTCGCTCACACACAGATGGGGTTTTCGGCAGCAGACGCAGTGACGGGGCTGAAGCTGGTTGAAGCCGGAGTACCGAAAGCCGAGCTGGCACTGCTGGCAGTACCCATGGTTCCTCTGCAGATCCTGCTGCCGCTCATCATCAGTAAATACACAGCCGGGCCTCGACCGCTCGACATCTTCTATAAAGCCTTTCCTTTCAGGTACAATAAAAAACTTTTTTTTTCTTTTTTTTTTTTTCTTTCTTAGACCAGCCATGTTGAAAGCAGCATGGACAATTTATCAAAACATTCAGACCAATCACATTTCAATGAATCAGTTTTGGCCACATGATGGCTGTGTGGGGAAAGTAGACAGAGATTTAGTCAAGTGGATTGGTTTATGCTTTACATTGTATATTCATGTCAAAATCGTATAAGACTCACTTTGTCGGACTTAAGAACAAATCCGACTTACGAACGTGCTCCAGGAGCAGAACTCGTCCATAAGTCAGGGACTACCTGTAAATAGATTTATTTCATAAATGATTACTACAGTGCTATAATATTTTATACATAACCTTGTGCACAACTTATTATCTATAACCCGGTGTGTGTGTGTGTGTGTGTGTGTGTGTGTGTGTGTGTGTGTGTGTGTTTCTGGTCACGCTCCAGGTTGCTGATCGGTCTGGAGTACGCGCTCCTCGTGTGGTGGACTCCGAGTGTAAAGCAAGAGGATGGATTTCCTGTGTATTACTACGCTGTAGTTCTGCTCAGCTACGCTGTACACCAGGTCAGTCTGCTGTAGTGCTGAGAATCCTTCTCCAGATTGCATTAATCAGATTTTTACTCTGTTTTTTTCCACATCTCTTATATTATAACATAACATTATATTGGTTCGAATAAATTAGTTTAATGTTTAATATGTATCTGCCATGAAATAGCCTGAGAAATTGATATGGCAAATCCCAATTTATTGCCATATCATATTATCAATAAACAAACAAATATACCTGTGCGTTTGTTTTTCCACTAGGTGGCGCTGTACAGCATGTTTGTGGCCTGCATGGCGTTCCACGCTAAAGTGAGCGACCCGCTGATAGGAGGCACGTACATGACCCTGCTGAACACAGTCACCAATCTGGGGGGGAACTGGCCGTCCACGCTGGCCCTGTGGCTGGTCGACCCGCTCACGTCGAAACACTGCGAGGGGGCGGAGGGGCAGACGTGCGGCTCGCCGGAAGAGGCTGGGGTCAGTCCTTCGTCTCCTTGTTCAAAATGATGAGTCTGTTCACTGATGATCAGATTAACCTGCATGTCTCTGTCACACTGTGTGTAGAATCAGGACACTCCTGCTTTTATTCTGTTTTTAATCCATGAAGTGATTGTAAAGAGGACTTTCTTACTTTCTTTTGTTAATAGTTTTACTACATTTTATGGTATTTAAGGATTTTTTACTTAGTTCAGTCTTTCCCTCAACATTGGTATAAATTTCTTTTTCTTCTTTTCCTTCCTATTTTCTTCTTTTTCTTTTTCCTCCCATATCCGTCCTCTTCATTTCTCACGGTTTTTCTTTCTCTCTTCATTTTAGTCTTCTTCTCCTTCTCATCTTCCTTTTCCTTCTTTTTCGTCTTCTTCTATATATTCTTTTCTCCTTTCATTTTCCTTCACTTCTTTTTTTCTTTTTTCCCCCACTTCCTCCCTTTCTTCATCTACTTTTCCTTTCTCGTTTTTCATCTTCCTCTCTTCGTCTTCTTCTTCTTCACCTTTTTTCCTCCAACTTCCCTTCCCCTCATTCTCCTCTTTTAATTTCTTCTCTTTCTCCATCTCTTTCTTTTTCCTCTCCTCCTACTTCTCTCCTACCTCTCCTTTTTCTTCTATTCCTCGTTCTCTTCTTTAATCCTTCTTTTCATCCTTTATCGTCATCATCATCCATCAAAAGAAAAAATGTCAGATTTTCCCAAAATTCTAAGAAAAGTAATTAATCATACTATGATTATGATTATTTTGATAATAATGCTAAAATCAGCATACAACCTATTATAGAGAAAAGAGTTTTCTCAGCATCTTAAATGAATCCCTGTATACGCTGTAAGTCACTGTCTGACTCGGTCCTCTCTCTCTCTCTCTCTTCCTCAGCTGTGTGTGAAAGCCGGTGGCGTGTGTGCAACGGCTCTGGACGGTTACTACGTGGAGTCGATCGTGTGCGTGCTGATCGGACTGGCCTGGTGGATCTTCTTCGGCAAGAAAATGAAGCGGTTACAGGAGGAGAGTCCGTCAGCCTGGCAGTGCCGGATCCGCAAATGACGCAGACGTAGACGGGCTCGAAGCAGCGGACCAATAGCAGATCCAGGGGGCGCTCCCACATAACTTCTGATTGACTCTTTCTGTACGGATTTTACTTTTGTTATTATTATTTTTTTTTTTTATGAGTCCTCTCAGGAGGACATTTTGCTCTCCTGCTCTGCGCTTCTTACCGGACATTTCCCTCTTCTGATCCGAAGAGATAAATGAAATGAAATCAAGTCAGTACAATTTTCTGTACTGGGATTCTCTCACCACAGGGACGGTCAATAAGGGACGCTCCCTAAAAACTGTTAAAAACAGTTACGCTTCACTTCACAACTCACTGCAAATCCCTGTGCCTTGTGAGTTTTTATTCCTGTTTATTTCCTCGACGTGAAAATAAGAAATCCGGTTTATATTCCTTAATAATACTGTGTTTCATAATCAGTACCGGAAAATATCATCACCCATGAAACTATTATAAATACTATATATAAAAGAATCAGAATTGTTGCCTTTTGTTGTTTAATGGATATTGCCTTAAATTAAAACACAAATTTGATGACCGTAAGGCAGTATTTCTTACACACCAACATCACACCTCCCTATATTAATTTATCATCGTACACTTGGCTTTATAATGTGTTCAGATGTAGGATATTGATTGGTACGTTTATCATGTTTATGATTCATTCTCATTTTTTGATCATTATACAATTTTTATATTGTAAAAAAATATATTTCTCGATATAATCCCCTGCTAGACTAATGCACTTGTCCCGGTGTTTCACTAGTGCTTAGATACCATCAAGGTAGAAAGTTTTCTCAGTATTGACTGCTTAATGTCTGAAACGCTGGCCTCCCAGGAACTCCTTTAACATCCCAAACATGGGGAAATGTGGCGTTCCACTCGCTGAATATTTACAGGAATGACTTAGCCGGGATCGTTATTCACAGACGTACAGCCTTCTTTAAAACTTTAAATGTTTTACTGTAGCTAAGAGTCTCATCACCGTCTTCTGTAAACATCAATCGGTTTTCCGTCTTCATTCACCAGAAATTTCATCGCAAGTCCCGTTTTGACTTGAACGCGCCTTGTTTAAACAAAAAAGTGATTACATTATACCGGGCCGAATAATATTGTTAAATTATAATTATGCTATCATTTTTTCACGTTTCATTATACTGTACATTATACTTCATTATACTGTAACATAATGAATGTATTAGTCAATAATATTGTATTATTACAAATATTTTACAGTGACGGTGATCACATGGTACACAGCACATCCCAAAAGCCTTCATAACTAGAAATGAAAACGTTTCAGCGTTAGCATTCAAAATTGTTCATTTTTAGTTTAGATTTTTCAGAAAGACTTTAAAAAGAATATAAAAATAAAAGAGCTAACATCAGCGGTCGAGGAAACCTTGCACTCACGTCAAATAGCACAGCGTAAAAAAAGAATTGCAGTCGCGTAGAGGTTTATGTAGCGGAATTACCTGAAAATCAGGCAAAAACTACAGTATTTTGAAGATTCTATTCATAGTGAAGCTATATTATTTCTGTCCCAGTCAAGTCCTGCTAATTTAACAAGAAAGCACAGGATGACAAAAACTCATGCTGTGACTCATGCAGACTGAATCCCCGAGCCTGTGTAGTTTTATCTCATCCCCGTTTTTTTTTTTTTTTTTTTTCATTCTTAGAATGTGAAACCTCATTCGATAGCATTTGACTGAAATCTACATACTTCTCCTCGGTCGAAAGGAAACGCCTTTGCGATGATCTCTTACATGACATGTTTGTTCGGTAAAAAATGCGTTGACGCTTCACCAGCACTTGACACGGCGTGATAGTGTGACACTAAATAATCGACCTGACGCGGAACCTGCTTTCTAGATCCTTTTTTTTTCCAATTTAAATTGGTCTGAATGGTAATTTAGTGTAATTTTTACATTTCCTTTTGAGTGTGTGTGAGTGTGAGAAGTGGAATGGTTTTCGCCGGAGAGTTAGAATTACAGTGTGATTGATGAAAGCTGTACGATATTTTATAATTAATGTCATTTTGCGGGTAAAATAATTTTGTGTGTATGTGGAGGTGTCTAGCTGCAGTCCCAAAGTGTCTAAATGTCAAAGAATTCTAATGCATATCATGTGTAATTAAAAATACTTTATGCAATACAAAATCATGCTTTTTTATTATTATTATTTTTATTATTATAATAAGTATAAAATATTTACAGTAGCTCTCCCATAACCATAAGGCAAAACTCTAATTCTCAGTCCAGATGTACAGTATTCCTGCAGTAATCATAAAGTTAATTCGCTATTATCAGGAAGAATCTCTGGTTTGGTTTTCCACAAGATCTCAGAGTGTGACTGTGTAGATTTATGTTTATTCATCTACCAGAGCATTAGTGACCTCATACACATCTGGCTTTGTGGATCTTACATGGTCATCATCATGTACAAAGACATTTAATACAAGTTTGTGGCAACAGTTTGGTGAAGAAATACATGGATTTGATGGTTGGGGGTGCGCATACTTAATATAATGTAGATATAAATATTCTATCCCTATCATAACTGTTGAATTAAAACAATCAATAGAAACAACATTGGATAAAATATGCCATGTGTTCTCATTTTACAGACTTGTTCAAAACTTAGTGCCCCCTTTTTTATTCCTGTGTGTTTTTTTGTGCGCGTAAGAACATAATAAAAATCATGTAGCGGGTCATGAATGTAGCGGGTCTCGCTATTAGGCCCGTAGATGGACAACAACGCTCTTACCTAGCATCTCCAGGGGCCGGGTTAAATTCTCGCCTCAGGTCTGTGTGCATGGAGTTGAATGTTGACCAAAGGTCCTACCATGGGGATTAATACAACGGTCACCATTGGACTCCACAGTCCCTATTTGGACTACAGAGGTTTGTAGATGAATGGATGGATGCTTATTCTATCCAAAAAATCCAATGTTTATGTATAGGGATATATATTTATTTACAGAACCTGTCATATGGTGGCTGTGGACCATCAGCCAAAAAATGTATAGACATTTCAGAAAAAGGAAAATAGTATATTATAATGATATAATATTTTATGATATTGATATTGCATATTATATTAATATAATATTAATCATATTATCATCATCATCATCATCTTCTTTGTCTTTCGGCTGTTCCCTTTCAGGGGTCGCCACAGCGAATCATCTGCCTCCATCTAACCCTATCCTC
>JAOVVA010000033.1:1916127-1930058 GCA_028565275.1 Leiocassis micropogon
TAGAAAGAAATAAAAATCAGGAACCATCATGGAGTTAGAAAGTGACCCCAAACTTTTGAACGGTAGTGTATATATGTCTCTCTTGTATAACCTGGCCTCATATATAATAAATCTATTTCTCCATAATGAAAGCAGAATAAATAGGTTCACAACTATGTGTGCAACACTATGTGTGTATAAATGTGTCAACCAATGTTTCAGGCTGTACTGGTATAATTGCAAGCTCTGCTGAGCCTTCAGAGGCAGAGGCAGTTCAGAGGCAGTTTTTGCAGCTAAAAGTGTTGTAGTGAATAATCGAAGCATTTTATCAGAAACAACTCAACAGTAGAAATATGGGCAAAGAATTTCATTAAACTGATACATTATTTACTCGCACATTTTAAATGCACAATATACAGTATATTAGTTTTATAGGAAACTGAATCCAACACGAATGCAGCTTGAACACACATTTTTGTCACAAAGTCCATTTTTAATGTAGTTGCAATCTACATATAGTATAACGTATATCAAACGAGAACATTGAAAACATTGCACTATCAAACGAGATAGTGCTTGTGCCTAGTCTATAAACTTCTTCATGACTTCAAAGCAGTTTGGATAGAACTAGAGTAAATTGATGGTGCCTGCATGTAAATCTCAATCTGAATGTCTCTGTTTGTCAGAACACCAAAGAAGGGCTGAAGAAGTCTCAGAGTCGATCTTTCATAAGCAACCTCAAGCAGAAGGTGAGAAAATAACCCTTTCTAGTCATATACACAGTTATTAAAGTCTATCCCATTTTTTTCCATTTACTGCTGATCTTTATGCCTTTAGTTCATTCTTTCACTCCTTCTTTTACCTTTTGTGGTATTTTATGTACACACACAGTGGTGGCCAAGAGTATTGATAACAAGTGAGAAATTCAATATTTTAGTGACCATCTAATTCTTTTTTAATAATGACAATCAGAATAATAAGAATAATTTGTTATGCTGATACACAACAATAACTATTTAGTATGACCTTTATTCTTTATTTTTTGACCTAGAAGTTCGCAGTTCACTTGAGAATCCCTGAGTTTTAGGCATTTTTTGTGCATTTGTGGTCAACCCGGCTTCAGAAAGTAAAAGTCCTGCCACATATTCTTACCATGCGTTAACTAAACCAACTGATTCTACTTAGGACAACTCTTCAGCCAGATAAACTTAGACTCAGTAGTGACATCATGTGTTTTGCAAACAGGGAGAACTATAATACAGCTGTTGTTAGTCTTTCGGCTGGTCCTGTCATTGGGTTGCCACCGCCGACCATCTGATCCTGCCACAACTTTTGCCCACCACTGTACATTCTTTCTTAATTATACACTCGTAATTTTGTTGTTCTAAGTTTCAAATTTCATGTAATTCAGTTCAGTCCATGGTAGTTTCCTGGATGCATTTTGGCAGGCACACTTGGTCTACAAAGCATGCAAATTTGAATGAATAAAATACAAAATACAGCATTTTTAAGTATGCAGATCTGTTACAAAGGAAGAAACAATCTGACATAAACAATAGATGAGAAGAAAAAAAATAGCTAAGTAATAGCTTTGTTAAAAAAAAGTTTGTGGTTATGCACTCCCCCTCTGATGGTGGCGGCTATAAGATGTTCCTCACCTACAGCACTCCAATACTCCCCTGACATACCTGACAAACGTTCATGCATTCGGGATATTCTGAGACGTGAACCCTTGCGGCATCTCATCAGGAGCTCGACTGACGGCTGAGAGAGCCGAGCGTCTCGGAAAGTAATCACTATTGATACGTGTGGAACAGCTGCTAATGAAGTGCCAGTCACGCTGATCAGAGCGCTCAGGCCTCCCAGCGCATGCATATTCACTCCCAATTAGCACTGAAAATGCCCTGAATAACAGCCTGAAAATGGTACTGCGGAATTGGTAGAGATGATCCGCAACCTTGATTAGCTCGATATAAAGAATAGAATGTTTATTTAAAGCTTGTTTAAATCATGTAATTAATAAAATAATATAATAATATTATATTACGTATAATAGATATATATTTGAAGATCGAGCCAACACTTGAGTGTGTATAAGTGTGTTTGTTGCAAGCTTGCTCTCTCTCTCTCTCTCTCTCTCTCTCTCTCTCTCTCTCTCTCTAACTCTGATCTTACAGCCAGGTGATAATTTGCATTTATTTATGAGCATTAATCAAGTTTGGCTAAAAGAAGTTGCAGTTAATTCATTCTGTCAGGGAGAACTAAATATTCTCAATTATTTTATAAGTGTCTAGAGCTGTGTTCAATGAATCAAGGGAACAGAATGTAACAGATGTTTCCACACCGAACGCCATCAATGTAGATTTTTTATCTTTTATTCACAATTCTGGTGAGAATTATTATTTATGCATATGATCCATATAATTACACATCTGACACTTTGCATTATAGATTTTATATATTTTTATTTTATATTTTATTTCATTGTAACTGTATATTTGTATATTGTAGATTTGATATTTTACATCTTATTCTAGTGTAATTCACTTCTTCCTACCTTCTTCTTCCCTTTTAGGTCAAGAACAGTCGTATAAGCATTTCACTGCAAATTATACTTTGTATTGTTTTGTACGTGATGAATAAAAATAAAATTAGAATTTGATTTAAACATCATTTAAAGGCACAGTTCAGGTTTTTTTCCTCCCAGGTCTGTCTTAAATCATAATTGAGACACATATAAGTACATTACCATAGGTCTGGGTCGTTATAAGTTTCCCTGGTCTGCACACCAACTGTAAAATTTGTCACATGAAAGTAATCAGGGTCAAATTCCACAATCTTTGTTCTGTGCAAAAATGCATTCTCTCTGAGATGTCCTTGACATTCCATTCATCTAGTTTTTACTTTTAACTTGTGTGAGGGACTCAATTCATGCTAATCAGGCATGCGATGGGAGCCGGCTAAACAAAATAACACACACACACACACACACACACACACGCACAAACACA
Source organism: Leiocassis micropogon (assembly GCA_028565275.1). Lineage (NCBI taxonomy): Eukaryota > Metazoa > Chordata > Actinopteri > Siluriformes > Bagridae > Leiocassis > Leiocassis micropogon. Next base: position 1,919,118 of record JAOVVA010000033.1, read on the forward strand.
CATGCACAAACACACACATACAAATGTACAGTACAAGCACAAGCAATCTGGCATATAACGTGCTAAATGCACAGCACCGAGGACATGATTGGCTTAATGATGGGCTTCTGGGATGCGTATTGCTGGTATTGCTGATTCTTAGAACACACACATACAGACACACACGGAGGAGTTCTGTCTCCACTATCACAGATGATCTCTGATGAACTTTTGAAAGATGTTTTCATGTGTGTTTCTACAGCGGCACTCCAAATCAAGACTGAAATGTCACAGCGTGGACACAGACGATGATGGACAGGAGACAGGAGGACCATTCAACAGGTGCACGTTCGTTAGCTCCTTCAAGCTTGGCACTTCTGTCTGATTGGCTGTAATCCCAGCTATCACTGGAAATGGTAGCTGGACACATAATCGATACTTTGCAATGACCTTCTCATTCTCCTTATTGAAAATCCGTGGTTGGAGAAGATACACAAAGCATGGCTAAATAAATAAATAAATAAATAAATAAATAAAACATCTTGCAAGAAGGAGGGTCCAAGTTTTTCAACTATTGTCTCCAAGCTTGTCAGACATTACAGGAAGAATCTTAGCATTGTCATTGTCTCCCACAGAGGATCAATCAGAAAATCATACAATGCTTTACACTGTGTTGTAGTAACTAGAAGAGATGGTGGAAAAACTTGATTCAATTTTATATTTCCAATCTTTTATGTGGCAAGTCATGCATTTGCCACACTGACTATTAAATCGATTTAAAAAAATATATTTTTTAAATCTTGTGTAGTTCCACTATAATCCTACAGGCTATCCTAACTATTCACACGTGATACGAGCAAAAAATTTGCTAGGTTTGATTAGAATTGTAACAAAATATGGAATTTTTTTAAATAGAATTGTGATATTTATAAAATCATGGTACACAATAACAATACAAAACGAATCATCACTAAGGTACCGTGATAATATCGTATCAGGACGTCCCTGGTGATTCCTGTCCTTATTTAATGTAAAGAATAAAACATCAGGGGCAAGCTTTTATAGGAGATTAATCAGAGACGGGTAATGTGATGAAGTGGATTAACATCATAGAATGTCCCAAAGTGGTTTATTCATCTTATACCACAGTAAACTGCCAACAGTTGTATTTTTATTTAATATACATGACAGTTATGAACTATTGTTCGTTCATCTGCATCTTCCGATTTTCTTTCTCGTAAAGAAAGAGAAAGACAAGGAATTCAGATTTTATGTATAACATGCTTAATATACTGGTTAACATAAAGTATATTATATGTAATTATAAAATATTTTTTAAATATTATTTTATTTATATAATATAATAATTTCTATTATGTACACTATAATTATATACTATAATTATATTAATATAATATATAATATTATATGTTATATATTCAAGTATATCAATGTTGACTCTATTATGAATTCTTTTCCATGTTTGAAAAACCTTTTCTGACTTTTCCAAAGTGTTTACAGTGTAGATAATTTGGATTATCTAATAAGGATAAATTGACGTCATCTCAGAGAAATTTTCACCTTATCAACAATCACATACATTTCTTAATGCTTTACAGTAAATATATTGTCCACCATATGAGTGCTTGTGCATGAGCTGGTTCTATAGAAACCTTGATGTAATTAACTGAGCTCATTAATATGAATTTGTGCTTTGTTATGCGGTCGCTGGCCAACCAAAACTCAGAACTCAAATACAAAACAAAATAAAGATAGTTTAGTGCACACATGCTTTTACTTGAGTAATATTTTACCTGGGATATCTCTACTTTTACACAAGGACAGGAATTGTGTACTTTGCCCACCACTGCACATATTGCATCAGAACTGAACAGCTCACATGCCCCATGCTGGCAGTATCTGAGGATGGCGTTAAGTGGTATGGGCAACGGACCACATGAGCCCAAGGCTATTAGTGTATTACGAGAATGTGTTTTGCTCTATGTGATTCTGGCCATGCTTAATGACACACATTAACAAAATGATGTAAGTCATTTGTAAAGAAAACTGAAAGCTGTTTGTTGTTGGGAAACTGGACGTTGTACAATTGGCAGCCTAATGAGTCCATTCTGTAAAATTTCTACAATTCAGCTGTTAATGAATCGCAGGCTGGATTAGTAGCATGGGTTAAATTAAGGTTTATAACGACTCCATCCAAAAATGTGGACAGAGTAGCGCTCAGCAGATATGTTGTTTTAGATACAGAAATTTATTGTGGACTTGCACTTGCATGTTAGTAACTACAGTATTTGAAACTGAGAATCATTTAGGAAAGTTATGGGTTAATCTTGTACAGTGTAACTTACATGATACTGAATGGAGTCCAATTACGTAAACTTAACTTACTTGTTAAAATCACGCAGTAACTAGATTTTGCTTTAAATGACAACACCCTATTAAATTATATCAAAATGTATTCACTTGAAATCAGATTTTTTATGAAGAAATATTTCAAGTCTCTTAAGTTTTTATGCAAGTTATTAACCTAGCTCTAAAATTACTTTAGTTAATGTTACAATATATCAGTTATCAGCCGTATCTCTAACACCACCACCAGATAAATTGAATAACTGAATGATTATCAGTTATATACCAGTAAACTGGTAAGAGGGTCATGAACACCCAAGGCTCATGTACAACCATTGGGACCAAAGGCCAACCCATCTGGTCCGATCTCACAGAATAGCAAATGTAACACAAACTGGCAAAAAGGTCAGAAAGGTATCAAAACACCCAGTGCACCACAGCTTGCCTTGTATGAGACATTGTAGACAAAGAGTTCAAGGTTGTAAATTCCAAAGATGTCAATCTGATCGCACACCCATGGGATGCACCAGACGACCAAGCAAGATCTGTGGAGGCCCTACGCCAAAACCTTACAGAGCATTAAGGATCTTTTATGTTCTGTTGGTTTGGGATGGGCCCTCCGCAGATCTGGCTTGCTTGTCTGGTGCACGGGTGCGCGATGAGATTGACAAGCCAGCCAGATCTGCCGAGGAACCTTAGGAGGAACCTAAAACCTAGATGGCTTTAATGTTAGTGATTGTAAAGTTATAGCTGATTGGTATATCAAAAAAGGAAAACATAGCAACATTAATTCTGGCAAAGTGACAGGGATAGGAATAAACATTCAGGTTAAAAAAATGCTGGTAGAGGAACATTTTGGTGTGTTATAATTTAGAGTGTTACCATTAATAGAGATTTATCACTTTAATTATTAATAACATGTTTTTTGAGATTGTATTAGAAATTACGTACATTATTGCTCAAGAATAGGATGATATTTTGGCTCTGCTGGCGAACATTGCTAATAGCTACACTTCCACCTTATTACGTTTCTGTCCTACTCAGGTTATCTTCTACTGCAAATTTCCACCAAATCTCTCTCTCTCTTTCTCTCTCTCGTTCTCTCTCACACTCAGAAGCCCTCACCTTGCTTTGCCTCCTAGTGCTTTAAAGGCAGTGTGTGCCTCCATATGCATTCTCATCTCTTTCTTTGTTTGTGTGTGTGTTTGCTAAGGGGTGGACGGAGGAGAAAAACAATAAAGCTGAGCCGTGACCTATCAGATTTGGTCGTCTTCACCAATTCTGTGGTGTCTCAGGAGTGTCTGGACGAAGGTGAGAGCACACACTCACACGTGCAATGCTGTTTATGTATATATTTTTTGTTTTAAGGTAAAAACTATTTGGCTTAACACTGTCACATATGTCCTGGTTAACAGTATATGTTAATTAAAACCCTGTTGCTCCTTTTCTAATCTTTTTTATGTCATCTTTTCAAGGCCCGGTTGTTAATGTGCTGTCATTCAGTGAGACACGAGCACAGCACCTGGTGCATCATCAGGGTGAACGCTTTCTGAGCTTCAACCAGCGGCAGCTCTCACGGATTTACCCCTCCGCCTACCGCATCGACTCCAGCAACTTTAACCCCCAGACATATTGGAACATGGGCTGCCAGCTGGGTAATGGCCAGTGTTCATACTTACACATCACTGTTCTTGTGTAGAAGCTTTTGGAGCAGGTACTGAAGTTCAGTGTCACATGATTTAGGCTTGTTTTAATGCAAATGCTTAAACCATGATGTATAATGCAATTTAATATTGAACAAACTGATACACAGACAGAAAGCATAAGGCTATGTAAAATATTAATATATGACATTTTATTTAATTATATATAACTATAAAGTTTTTAACTGATTAAATAGATATTAGATATTTACATAACCATTTTAGTTAAGAAATAAAGGCTAATTAGTAAAAGGCGGTACTCTGGTTTCCTCCGGCAGTCCAAAGGCATGCAGATTAGACTGATTTCCAAATTGCCCATAATGTGTGAATGAGTCCATGTGAGTGTGCTGTGCAATGGATTGACACCCCATCCAGGGTGTACCGCACCTCGTGCACTAAGTCTCCTGGGCTCCAGGTCCTCGCAACCCTGTATACAGGATAAAGCGGTATTGATGAGTAAGTGAAAGAGTGAGTGAGTGAGTGAGATATGTAAGATTTGATGTTATTGGATTTTATCTTATTTTTATTATTTCCATTTTATGAGACACATATGTTTAATAATTTTTTACTACTTTTAATACTAACTGCCTATGAGTCAGCTTGGCATGGTGGAATAGTGTGCCCTGTGACTAATTGGCACTCTGTTCAGGGTGTACCCGCCTTGTGCCCAGAGTCCCCTGGGATAGGCTCCAGGCCTCTTGTGACCGTAAATAGGATAAGTGTTGTAGAGAATGAATGAGTGAGTCGTTAATCTATAGCCTTAACGAGTTTACTCTTCAAGTGTGCCTGCCTTTAATAAAATGCCCATTAAGGGATCAATAAGGATCAGAGAGCAAACAATTAATATATCCCTCTCAGAATTAATTACTATATCAGAATCAGTATAATTTTATTTGTTTTGTGGTAAAAATCTGAAATCTGATCTTAATCTGAAACAGTAATCATTATAACATTAGAACATAAATAAATAAATAAACCCTAGGAGTTTAAGAAATCAGTATATCAGGGCTTATATATACTCACCGGTCAATTCATTAGGAACATCTGATTGTCAAAACAAACAAAAAAAGCAACTCAATTCATTTAGGCATTTAGCCATGGTCAAGATGATCTCCTGAAGTTTAAAATGTGATTTCAGTGATGTTCAATGTGGCATGGTTGTTGGTACCAGACAGGCTCTCTGGTACCAGAATATTTCAGAAATACTGTTAAAAAGGATACAAATAACATCTCCTTACAACCGAGGTATGCTGAAAAGCACCTCTGAACACACAGCACATTGAACCTTGAAGCAAATGGGCTACAGCAGATGAAGACCCCTCAGATGCGCCTCCTTTTTGACCCAAGAACAGAAAACTGAGTCCACAATTTGCATGGGCTCACCAAAATTTGATGATAAATGGCCCGTTCTGATAAGCCTCAACTTTTAATGCCACTTTTGGATGGTGGTGTCAGAATTTGGCATAAACAACATGAAAGCCTGGATTCATACTGCCTTGTATCAGTGGTTCAGGCTGCTGGTGGTCAAATGGTATGGGGGAGATTTTCTTGGCAAACTTTAGGCCCCTTTATACCAATTAAGCATGGTTTAATTCCCTTTTATGATCACAATATAATGCACCATGTCACAAAGTTAAAATCATTTTAAACTGGTTTGTTGAACATGATAGTGATTTCACTGTGGGCACATGGCCTCCACAGTCATCAATTCAATAGAGCATCATTGGGAATGTGGGATTCACATCATGCAAATGCAGCCAACAAATCGGCATCAACTTTGAGATGACAGCATGTCAGTATGGACCAATATCTAAGGAATTTTCTAAAGAATTTTCAGCACCTTGTTGAATCACTACCTCAAAGAATCAGGTCCAACCCAGTAATAGCATATAATGTGACTGTGTAGTAAGTGACTGTTTAGTGTATATGCAGGGTAATATATATATTTTACAGTAACCCCTTCCTAGTAATGTTAATATAGTAATAGTATCACTGTTGTGACATTGGCCAGGCTTTAAGACGTATCTCACAGGTTTCAAATCTCAGCTGTGTTCTCTGAAATATGTGCCCTATGGTTTATGAAGAAACATAATTGTTCTCCAAACTGCACATTGTGCTTAGTCACTCTGCTGTAAAAAGTTTTTGTTTTAGCACAGATGCACTTGATTAGCCCTGGCTATCTCTGTACATAAAGGACATCCTGCTTACATCTGTCTCTATTTATAATAGCATATGCAGTTTGCACTACATGTACACAGCTCAATTGCTTTTGAAATACACACCTCCCTGATTGTGGCCATAAACATAAATGAATTGAATCATTCATGGGCTCAAAAGAGAAGACTGTAAATTAAAACGGAAGACATCTAGACAGATGAGTGTGACTGAAAGAAATTGGAGCTTAGTTCTATGTCTTCTTTTTTTTGGGATTATATAAATTCGAACCTATCAAAACAGGAAATGAAAGCTTGCAGCATGTTGCTCTTGAAGGTGACTTAAGGGCATGCGGACAAATAAATAACCTCAGGGTCAATGTGTTTATTTTTTCTCCAAGTGGCCCTGAACTATCAGACAGAAGGACGAATGATGCAGCTAAACAGGGCGAAGTTCATGGTGAACGGAGGAAGTGGCTACGTATTGAAACCCCTACCGATGTGCAAAGGTATGAACACATTTTTTTTAGAGGTACAGTAAGTATGCTAACTGATCTCCTCCAACTTTGGTTCAGTGTTAACTATCCTACAAATCAGATAATGTTTCATTGAAGACAGGTAATCACACTCACATTTACTGTACTTTCATATTGGATGTCCGATGTTTGCTTTTTAAATTTTCTTTTGACGAAGGCATGTGTGAAAATGGTGCCTCGGCCAGAACCACCCTTTCACAATCTGAGTCCTGGAATATGGCTGTGCCATCTGGCAAGGAAAACTTCATAGTGATAACCTGGTCATTCAGTACTTTTGAGGTCATTGGCTGCCACATAACGTTGGTGAGCTTAGACCTGACCAATTAAATCAACTCCATATCATAACACTGCCTTCAGAGGCTTGTACAGTGGACACTATACATGATGGGTGCATCACTTACCTGGATCCGCCTATCGCTGGACAGAACACATGACCTTTTTCCATTGCTCCAACGTCTAACCTTTATGCTCTCTAGTAAACGGAAGCTTTTTCCCCCCACTAACAAGTGGTTTTCTTATAGACACACCTGTTTAGTCCCAATCCTGTGATCTAAACTTTTTCTCATTAAAAATCTAAAATCTAATCTTCTCATTAGACTGTGTGTAGGAACAGTAAACTTACTTTCCCTATTAAAAACATAGCTCTGATTGTTTTTTTTAAATTATGCAACTTCACATTTTTATGTGATCTTCATGGTCATCCATAATTTTTTACCAACCAAATTTCATATGTGAGGTTGATGCTTTAGCATCATCCTTTCAGGTTTTAATATTGTGTTAGACAGCTCTTAACCCAGATTTATTCATTTTAGCAATCTTATTTCAACAAAAAAATTTCTTATTGTTTTCTTCTCTTAAAAGTAATGCCGGCCAATAATTTAACTCTTTTCCATGACAATGAGATGTGTCTTTTTTGATGGTTGTTTAAGGAAATAAAAAGCACCTCATTTCTATTACTTTCAAATGACTTTAGCCATGTGTTAAACTAAAGAAGCAAACTTCAGATATCAAACATCTCCTGGCTGATGACATTTGGGTCAGTGTATAAATGTGAATTTTGCAGAAGTTGTAAAAGATTGTTTTGTTTTTTAATACATTCCAGGCTCCTTTAATCCACACAGCGATGACCCTCTTCCAGCATATCCTAAAAAACAGCTGGTACTGAAAATCATCAGTGGGCAACAGCTCCCTAAACCACCTGACTCCATGCTGGGCGATCGAGGGGAGGTCAGCTAACAAACATCACATTACCCATAACTTACACTAGCACAAAGGGAATGTCTGAAATTAATGTGGTTTCCATTTCTCTGCCCTCTCAGATTATTGACCCATTTGTTGAGGTGGAGATCATCGGTCTTCCAGTGGACTGCTGTAAAGAACAAACCCGGGTTGTTGATGATAATGGTAAATTATTTTTTTTTTTCTGACTGCAATTGCAAATGATGGTATGTATAGATAATCTGGACTATTTATAGATATACACAGATCAACCCTAACATTAAATGCCCAGTGTTGGGTAGGGTCCCCTTGAGCAGCCTGGGTGTCTTTGGCCCCTTAGGGCATGACTCCACGGGACCTCTGGATGTGTACTGTGGTGTCTGGTACTGTACTAAACATCCTTTTGATGCTGTGGACTGCAGGGTGGGGCCTCCATGGATCAGGCTCAGACTTGTGTTTGTCTGGTGAATTACATGGGTGCTCAGTCTGGGGAATTTGAAGGGCAAATCAACAGCCTTGTCTGCTAGGCTCCATACACAGCAAGCTATGATGCACCAGGTGTTTGGATACCTCTTTTATGGCCAACCTTTTTAGTAGCTTGTGCTACATTGCCATTTCTGTGGGATTGGACCAGGCCGGCTGGCCATTAGTCCCCAAAAGCATAGATGGACCTTGCATGCATATGATAATGTCTCCAGTTTATTGGTATTTTATATTTTCTGTGTGTTTCTAAATGCAGGATTTAACCCGGTGTGGGAGGAAACCTTGTCGTTTACTCTGCACATGCCCGAAATTGCACTGGTACGATTTCTGGTATGGGATCATGATCCTATTGGACGAGACTTTGTGGGTCAGAGGACAGTCGCTTTTACTAGCCTCATGCCGGGTGAGTGAAGGAAACAAGCTTCATCTGCACCAATGTTACACCAATTACACCAACATGTCATAGTGCAATTACCTAGACAGAATTTATGTGGAGATAACAAGTGGATGAGTAGAGAGGGACAGACTAGCCTTCGAATCCTCGCTTTACTTAAATGAAATGAATCCCACTGGTGGAGACACAACAAGAAAGACTGTATTGATGTGGCTTTCTGTGAAACAGGATGTTTGGTTAAAATCTGGGCTGGCAGATCATAAGTTGTACCTGTAAAACACTTCCTGACTTCTAGGTTGTGAAATGAAGACAATATTATTAGTTAGTGGTATAAAGTATTCTTTATTCAAAATCTAATGTAGGGTGCAGCACAGTGTGTACACTTTGGTCCCAAAAGGCACACTTTTTTTTATTTGGTTCTCCTTTCACTTTGATTCTGGTGCACATTCAACAACTTCATGCAACATCATAACATTTAATTCTGTCCAAAGTTTTTTTTTTGGATAAAATCTTGTATTTGTGATGAGAAAGTTGAACCACTACATAAGGTCATACCCAGCACCTCCCAAAGACTTTCAGTGTTGGCCAATTCATGTGTAAAAGTGTTACCTCATGCTTCAGGAGCACATTTTTACAATTTAAGCCTGAATAATCTTGGAAATGTTGTCCCAAAATATGGCCGTGCCATCAGGGAAGAAAAACTCCATATACTTTATGTGACAACCCGGTCATTCAGTACATTCAGGTCATCAGCTGACTTTATTTTATCTTATTGATCCCTACCTGAGCAACTGAAGCAATCCCAGATCATACCACTGCTTCTAGTGTTTAGTCTCAAACACTGAGAAACACTTGTACAGTGGGCACTGTGCATGATGGGTGCATTGGTTATATTCATAAGTAAACCCAAGGTGACAGTGTTAAAGGAAAATAACACAGAAACTCTGTAGTGACCCTGGATAGTAAGATGATCAGTCATGAAAGTATACAAGTGTAAGGATGTTCAAAACAAACCAATGTTAAATAAGAAGCTTGGCATGAGAACAGATCGGTCTTTATAATTTCAGCAACAGCTCCTAGGTACAAAGTGCAAAGTTTTCAGATTATTCTTTGAAGCAAGGGTATGAGTTAGGCATGAACTGTTTTTGAGAAGCCAAAACATTTTACTAGAAAAACACTTTTCTGCTCTTTCTAACATGTTACAGGTTATAGACACATCTATCTGGAAGGGATGATGGAGGCATCCATCTTTGTCCATATCTCAATGCATGATATCTATGGGAAGGTGAGTTTAAAACTCATATAACCAATTTGCTTTCCTCTAGTTAACTGGTTTCTGATTTGGACTAAATGTCATTCTTTACCTATATCACTACATGTTCAACAAAGTCTGTCTAGGATTAACTTTGCATCAATTGGTGTCCAAATGGTGATCGGAGGTCTTTGCCAGAATTTTTAGATTTAAATCATTTAAGGTTTAATTAAAAAGCCCTGTGTCTACCGCACAGCTTAGTTATGCAGACTATCATCTAAGCTGTCATTTCTGCAATAAAGCAATATATCGCAAGTAGCAATAACAATTACATGAATTTATAAATGGTCAAGCATAGTATATACTAATTTAACATAGTATATAAAATAAGTTATAATTGAATTATGTGCTAACTGAGAAGTAGAAAGACCACATGTTTGTCCACATGTAAAATAGACCTTTTCATGATCTTACATCTTAGTCAATATCTTGCGTAATGAATATTGTACAACAGTTAGTGGCATGGTAGATGGTAACACCTCTAGGATGTTGAAGTATACTGTATGTACTGTATCACTCCGTGTTACAGGTGTTCTTACAGTGGTTAATTACACTAAATGTCAGTCACCAGCATGAGTGAAAGTAGGTCTGTATGGAGTACAGAAAAGAGGGGAGAGCAGCCATCTGCCAAAACCCACATTCAAAACCATCCACAGAAGCACTTTCAGCATGAAAACACATCTTATAACATTATGTCATCTTAAACAACACTTTGTTCTCTTTCAAAAGCTACACTCGATGCTGCGTGAAAACGCTATGGGAACATCTTTCTGTGTTGCCGGTTGTGAAGCATGTG
>JAOVVA010000033.1:1962954-1974478 GCA_028565275.1 Leiocassis micropogon
ACCATTTAAGTCTACATACTGATAACGATCGGTCAAATAGGATCTGAGCCAGGAGAGGGCTGTACCCTTAATTCCTATTACATTTTCTAATCTGTGAAGAAGAATACCATAATAAATGGTGTCAAAAGCTGCACTGAGGTCGAGTAATACAACCATAGTTACACAACCCTGATCAGATACCAGTAGGAGGTCATTTACTACATTAACGAGTGCTGTTTCTGTGCTGTGATGAGGCCTAAATCCTGACTGATACAGTTCATGTATTTCTATGTAGATATAAGCATAGCTGCTCCGCTACTATCTTTTCGAGAATCTTAGGTATCAACCATTTTGCCACCCCACTGTCTCGTTGGAGCAGCCTTCCTAAACATTGAGACCTTAGTCAAGCAGGCATTGAACCACCAGAGATGCTGCCAGGACTGCTCTTCATTTCACCTGCAGCACACTCCCAAGTCTTAGAATGGGGCCACAACCCACGATTAGCCTATCATCTCAGCTGGCCCGCACTCTAGCGCTTATCTGACAACGTTTCTGGTGGCCCTGTATCAGAGAAGACATGCACCAGTTTGTCAGTGCTTGTGACGTCTGAGCCCGTAACAAGACTAGCAACAAACCACCAGCGGGTCCCTAGCGGGCCTCCATGTTGTGTTGGACTCACAGGACTATCTGAGTCCAAGGACCACCGCATCGTTGATTGCTTCTCTAAGGCTTCACACTTTGTCCCCCTGTCTAAGCTTCCCTCAGCCAAGGAGATGGCTGAGTTGCTCATCTGACATGTCTTTTGAGAGCCAACCAAGACCTTAAGACAGTCATCCATTGCATGACCTTCCATGATCCACACTTCTGGAGTCAAATGTTGCCATAGAACGAATATGTACACAACTCAATACCTAAAGCTTCCATGGGTCTCTTGCCTCTCCAGTATAGTCTGGGTTATCCAACCTCCTTTTTTTCCATCCCAAGAGGAGGAAGTCACAGTCGCCTCAGGCCAGGCCTTCATTCAACGCTGCAAGAGGACCTGGCTGCAGGCTAGGACCAAGCTCCGTCACTCGGTAGTGCTCTTCAAACATCAAGCAGATTGCCAACGCTCGACCTCCCCAATCTACTGTGTTGGACAATGGGTCATGCTATCCACTTGCAATGTTCCCATTAACACAGTCTCCCACAAGATCAACCCCAGATTCATCAGACCATTCACCATATCTAAGGTAATCAGCCCATGCACATTTTGACTACTCCTTCCATCCACCATGCGACGCATCAACCCCTTGTTTCACATCTCCCAGATAAAACCCATAATCTCATGCCCACTTTTGTCACGAACCAGCCCGATCAGTATAGCGCATCCAGGTCATAACCCCTCCTATACCTTTTTCCGCTTCTCCACCTAATCACCTGGGTGCACCTGCCACCAATCTTTAAAAGAAAGACAGAGATCTTCCTCCCTGCTGATGTATCCTACCTCCGCACCTTTCGTATCTCTGTGATTAATTCTAGTATTTTGCCCCTGTGTTTTGATCCTGCCTGTTTCCTGGATTTTGTTTTGTGTCTTGCTCTCTAGATCTTTGCTTGTGTTCGGATTTCTCTATGTGTATAACCTCGGATTATGGTTATCGACCCTCCCTGCCCCTTAGACCCTGATTTTCATCATCTTCCGCAAACTGCATGTGTTTTGTGCTTGTGAGTACATCCGTGTTCGTGAACCCCAAGTTCAGGCTTTCACTTTCTGCTAGATTCTCACTCCAAACAGCAGATGTTGTGATGGCACACTTTCTGACTTACTCGGATACACATGCTCTGTTGGAGATCCTCCCTATCGCTCCACTTCCAGGGTTGTGGAGTCTCTTCACGTCATCAGCCTGCCTCCTCTCCAGTCACAAGGGATTCCCCCATTCATCTAGGCAACTCATTCACATACAAGAATGTTTGTAATAATGTCTTCTATTAGAGTCAGGGTAGAGAATCCTCATGAGTATTTACACTCTAATCCTACCTCAACTCACCTCAACAGTTTACTTTTTAAATGTAAATACTGAATTATGATTTGTACATCTATTTTTACTTTGAAAATTAAAACCTTTTTTTTTTGTTATGAATGACCTCTATGTGGCCTCTGTGTCTGCATTGCACTCACTTTGGGAAACACTGATCTACACAGACAGTGAAAAAAGCTAGACAGGGGAAGACAGGGGGAAAAGCTCCTAGTAGGATAAATTAAGACAAGATGCAGAAAGCTATGTCAGTGTTTGCTCAGTCTGCACCAGACTCATACTCTGTCAGTTACTCAGACTTTTTGCACCTTCTCACTGTCAAAAAAAAGAACCTGATCATACATGTCCAAACCTTAATACCATATTTTATAGGCCTGCCTGACCACAGCCCAAAAAAATCCTTTTAGTGGATGCTTTTTAGTGGCGTATTCTGATTCTGGTTTTATTGCCTACTAGAGGTCAATGTCTCTGCAATGACATTATGACCTGAGTGCTACTGTTTTTTGCATAATGGCAAAGGCCTTCTAATACCATTTATTATGCACTGCCATATTAAATGTATAAGTGCTTATTATTTGTTAATAATATTCCTTACTTATACTTCCTATTCACAGCAGGGAAATAACATTACATAATATTACAAAATACACATATTTTTTGCACAGGGTCAAGTTGCATTCTGCCAAAAACAAAAATCTGATCCCTTAATCTTCATGGGTACAGATATTTTTATTGGGAATAAACTGTGTGGTATATTGTATGTGGTTAATGCTTTATTTTATTGCACAGATTATGCAAAGAAAATCAAAAGATATGTAAAAACGCTTGGTTATGTCACTATAGTTGCACTACCCTCTAACCATAGGTAAATATTACTGTAAAGTTAAATGATACCACTTACAAATACAAATTATACCAGTTTATTTACTAAGGTTATTGAAATTATATTTTTATACAAAAATAACTATTTTTACATCTTTCTAATGATCAATTTTGTAACCTTTTTTGATTAATTCATGCTATTTACATGGGGTACATACTTTAAATAAGTAATATTATTAGTGAATATCTAGATAGCAAATTCATTTTGCAGGGGCCTTACCCATAATTTGCTTTTTAGTGTTCTTCTCTGGTTTCAGTATGATTATATAACACTTTGGAAGAAATATGCAGAAAAGTAAACCAAAGCTTGATGCTAGAATAGCAAATATTTCTACAGCTACAGTTAATTTTCCAGGAGAGCTGACATAAGCAGGAATAAAGGTGATCCAAACAGCAGAAAATGTGAGAATGCTGAATGTGATGAATTTGGCTTCATTAAAATTGTCAGGCAGCTTCCGGGCCAGAAAAGCTAAAATAAAACACAAAACAGCCAAGAGTCCTATATAACCCAGTACAGCCCAAAAACCTACAGCAGAGCCTACATTACATTCCAATACAATCTTTTCCTTGTAGTAGCTCATATTATTATATGGAAAAGGAGGAGATATTATTAACCACAGTACACAAATAATGACCTGTACAAGAGTGAAGACAAGTACACTGAGTCTCTGCTGTAGAGGCCCAAACCATTTCATGACATTAATTCCTGGAAGTGTAGCTCTGAAGGCCATTAATACCACTACTGTTTTCCCCAGAACACAGGAGATACAGAGGACGAAGGTGATCCCAAATGCTGTGTGTCGCAGCATACAGGACCATTCAGAGGGCTGACCAATAAAAATAAGGGAACAGAGAAAACACAGAGTCAGTGCAAAGAGCAGCAGGAAGCTCAGTTCAGAATTATTTGCTCTAACAATTGGAGTGTCCTTGTGTATAAAGAAAACAACACCAATGCATATGGTGAATGATACTCCTAACAAAGAAAACAATACAAGAATAATTCCTATTATTTCCTGAAATGACAGGAATTCAACAAGTTTTAAGACACAGGTATCTTTCTTTTCATTAGACCACAGCTCCAGAGGGCACTTGATACATGTTATAGAATCTAAAGAAAGAGAAAATAAATATCAATTTATGAAAGGACAATACTATTGTGGTTATTATTGATAAAACTATAAAAAATTTTGATATTGAATTGATATAGATGCATATCATTGATGCAGGCCATAATTTCGTTATACCTGTTATATTACTGATTTCGCCCTCTGCACATGGTATGCAGTCAAAACAGCAGATTGGTTTTCCTTTCTGAACAGCCTTCCTGGTGCCAGGGAGACAACTTGGACTACACATTGAAACCGGCACCTAAAACCCATTTTTGTTGTATATAATGATATAATTGATTAGTTTTTATTAAATGTCTAAAATGTATTTTTCTCATTACATGTTGATATAACTATAGTTTACCTGTGGTATATTGAGGGCCCAGACTATATTGATGTTGTTAAATGACAGCTGAAGATGTCTTTGCTGAGAAGGATCATAGAAGCCCACCTTAACAAATACTGTTTTACCATCTTTACCTTGTTGCCAGTTCAGCACATCATACCTAGCTGGTGGGTCTCCATTCTCATCAAAAAATACATCCTCATCTGTTGTGGTGAAATGAATTTTCTTCAACTCATTTACTATCTAAAGAAATTATTGGAGACACTTCAGTTAAGAATACAAAGATATAGTTTTCACCAGGATATTCTGTAACAATTACCTGCCATGGTTTCTGGTTATCTGCTAGATTTGTACACCCATTAGGAGCTGCTTGTCCACTGTCCCTCTTGGAACATCCATAACTGTTGTGCAGGGCATAAGCCACAGCATACACAGCTTTATAAATATTATTTGCAAGTCGCGAATCTGAGATGTCTGTATAAATGTTTTGAACATGAGTAAGACTTTCTTTGCTTGTGCACATTTGTTTAATCTCAACAGTTGTTTTGGTTAGAAGCTGACATTCGAATATTGTCTCCCACACCTCTTTGTAGATAGCTACATGAGAAGCTGGATTAAGTTTAATCAGAAATTCCCCCAGACCATTAAGTTTACCTTTTGGAATAGCAAAACCCAGAGATCCTTTTAGAATATGTTGCCATTCAGCATTGGCAGTATTCAAATCAGAGATCCAGGACTCACTTCCAACCCACTGAAAACCAGTCATGTTCTGTAAAGCCATTTCCTTTAGAAGCAACCCAAAGTCTGAATATGAAACAAAAGCTACAATCACTTTGGAGGTCGAAGCCTTAATAATCTCAACTATTTTCAGAATTTTTTCTCTTGGATCTGTCTTAAAAAATGACTTAGAATACTCAACACAGATTCCCTCTTTTTTGGCTGCACTGATAAATTCACTTATGCCATTGTTTCCATAGTCATTATCGCTGCATAGGGCCCCAACCCAGGTCCATCCAAAATACTTGACCAACTTTGCTAAAGCTCTGCTCTGGAAATAATCACTAGGAACAGTTCTGAAGAAAGATGGGTGTTTTTTTCTGTCACTTAAGCATGCACACGATGCAAAGTGGCTGATCTGAAATAAATTTATCTAGTTTAAAAAACTGTAGAAAATACCACTTGATATGTACTGTGTTCATTTGATTTTATAAAAAAATTATTTAAAAAGACCCAAATAATATGGCATGCTAATTTATTAACTTTAGAGTAATGAATGTTTATACTTTGATATCAGAAGGCATAAGATTTACCACAGGTATGTGCAAAGGTCCTACTGTAGCAGATATGGCAATAGTGGGGGTAGATGATGATTGTCCTATGATTGCTTGAACTGTTTCAGGTTTTGAGCAGGACACTGATGTTGTATTTATTTGGCCACTGACTAAGGACAAAGAAGCTCTAGCGCTCATTTCAACAGATCCACAAGTATCATATATTTTATAACCCAAATTGATGCCAGGGAGAATATCAGTACTGTTGTTGATTTCCTCAATGGCAAAGACCATTGTTTGTGCACTTTGAAATTCTCTGAGATTCAAACTGTTGAAAAATTATTCAAGTCATAAATACTTTTTCAAAGACTTTTGTACATTTTATTATGTATAAATTTTTGTTGATTAAATGTTCAAATGTTTTTGATTAAACCTAATTTATGCTACAATTCCCATATTGCGCCTTACCTTGTGCATTTTCCTTGCTGAGGCTTTGTTGTAAATGTTTGTGCTGGCTGGTCCCATTTGTTGTGGATGGAAAATATTCCACCAATTAGCACATCCCCATCTACGCTGAGTTGAGGAGGACTGGATAGCCCTTGTACATTGCATGAAGGATCAGCTGCTGTCAGCTGAGTGATTAGAAACCATGTATGCAAGAAACTCATCCTCATCCCTCCAAAAAATAACCCTGTCCTCTGGGTGTTTATATAATCTTCCTTAGGTTTCAAATTGACTAGATATTAATGTATGATCTTTACTCATGCATATGCATTACCTCATTATTTTGCATTCTGCATAACACCCAATGCAATGCCACTGTCATATCAGTAGAGTTTCTGTATAATTATATTATAAAACTGACCAATAACCTCTGGATAGCAGTGGTCCTCTGATCATGCTTTTTTTAGTTGATGAATGGAGTAGTGGATGTCTGCCAAATTATGATTACACATAGACATAAAAAAAAGGATCAGTGATTGTTTGTAAATTTATAGTGTCAATCTGTTTTGACTCAGCCAGTCAGCTATTTACTGTAGGTGTCTTAGCTAGTTAACTTTTTGTTAATTTATTTCATTAATTCATGTTGTTAACTTAATTTTGTCTTTTTTTAAGGTACTTAATTTTTTTTTAATTCATAGTGTTAATCTGTTTTTTTTTTCTCTCAGCTAGTTCACTAATTAGGTGTCTTAGTTAGCTTTTGTAAATATATGTTGTTTGCATGGAGCACCAGTAGGAACACTGTTTTGTTTCCCTGTGTACTGAACTGTATATGGTTGAAATGACAATAAAAGCCTACTTAATTAATGTATACTGTTGGTTGATCCAGAGTCTGGTCCAGGAACACTGGATTCGAGGCTGAAATATGTCAAAATGCATGCCATTAATTATGAAAGCACCCACACACACCCTCCCAACAAACCCAATAACTGTAAAGCAATATTTTATTTGGCTTTGCTTTGTTCTTTTACAGGTCATAGCTAAAACAAAATGGTGTAAAGTCAGATTTAGGTGCATATCAATAAAAGAAATAGCCAGGTTGCAGAATTTGTCAAAGATATAACATTGTATATTGCTAGATTTCTAGAACATTATGTTAAAAGATCTGTGTAGAAAAAGAGTCTCTTATCTTGCATAGGTACAAGGATTTATGTTGATAACAGGACTTAGAATGAGAACTTAAAATGTGAAGTAAGTAGTGAGCGATTTGAGATATCTTTTACCAATTAATAAATAACATGGCCCACGAAGGGGCTCTTTATGGCTTAAGCTGGGGATAAATACAAGTGAAATAAAAATAATGTTTTGGGGGAAACTGTTGCAAAATAATTTTAAAAAGAAGAATATTGCAGTGCTTCTTGAATTATCCACTTACAGTGTGTACTGCAAAGTAAACGATAGCAGTTTATTCACAGCAGTTATTGAAATTATATATCTTTGTGTTAGTCCATTTGAAAGTTTTAATTTAACTTAGTTCTTATCTAGATATCTGAATTTAATTCCCAGGTGCTTTAGCCATTATTTGTTTTTTAGTATTCTTGTCTGGTTTCAGTATAATGATATAGCACTTTGGAACAAATATGCAAAAAAGTAAACCAAAGCTTGATGCTAGAATAGCAAATATCTCTACAGCTACAGTGAATTTTCCAGGAGAGCTGACATATGCAGGAATAAAGGTGAGCCAAACTGCACAGAATATGAGCATGCTGAATGTGATGAATTTGGCTTCATTGAAATTATCAGGCAGCTTCCGGGCCAGAAAAGCCAAAATAAAACACAAAACAGCCAAGAGTCCTATATAACCCAGCACAGCCCAGAATCCTACAGCAGAGCCTACATTGCATTCTAATATGATCTTTTCTTTGTAGTAGCTCATATTATTGTATGGAAAAGGAGGAGATATTATTAACCACAGTACACAAATAATGACCTGTACAAAAGTGAAGGCAAGTACACTGAGTCTCTGCTGTAGAGGACCAAACCATTTCATGACATTACTACCTGGAAGTGTAGCCCTGAAGGCCATTAACACCACTACTGTTTTCCCCAGAACACAGGAGATGCAGAGGACGAAGGTGATCCCAAATGCTGTGTGACGCAGCATACAGGACCATTCAGATGGCTGACCAATAAAAGTAAGTGAACAGTGGAAGCACATGGTCAGAGAAAAGAGAAGCAAGAAGCTCAGCTCAGAATTATTTGCTCTAACAATTGGTGTCTCCTTGTGTTTAAAGAAAACAACAGCAATGCAGATTGTGAAGAATACTCCTACCAAAGAAAATGTTACAAAAATTATCCCCATTATTTCCTCAAAAGAAAGGAATTCCACGAGCTTTAAGACACAGGAATCTTTCTTTTCATTAGACCACAGCTCCGTAGGGCACTTGATACAAGTTATAGAGTCTAATGAAAAAGAAAAATTATCACAATTAATTACAGCTTGTGTGTTTTTGTTAATGAATGTAGTAAAAATCTATGTCTTAGGGTTATTTATTCATTATACCTGTTATATTACTGATTTCTCCCTCTGCACATGGTATACAGTCAAAACAGCAGATTGGTTTTCCTTTCTGAACAGCCTTCCTGTAGCCTTGGGGACAACTTGCACTACACACTGAGACTGGCACCTTGAAAAAAAAACTATTTTTATTGTATATATTTTCATTAACAAATTAAATCTTTATTTGCTAAATTAACTTTTAACTTATACATTGTTTACCTGTGGTTTATTGTGGGCCCAGACTATACTGATGTTGTTAAATGACAGCTGAAGGTGTCTTTGCTGAGAAGCATCATAGAAGCCCACTTTGACAAATACTATTTTACCATCTTTGTCTTGTTGCCAATTTAACACATCATACCTAGCTGTTGGGTCTCCATTCTCATCAAAAAATACATCCTCATCCGTTGTAGTGGAGAAACTGAGCTTTTTCAAATTATTGACTACCTGAATAAAGCATTGCAAACTCTTCAGTTATAAATATAAACGTAGTTTTTCGCCAGGCTATTTTGTTATAGTTACCTGCCATGGTTTCTGGTTATCTGTTAGTTTTGTACACACATTAGCAGCTGCTTGTCCACTATCCACCTTGGAACATCCATAACTGTTGTGCAGGGCATAAGCCACAGCATACACAGCTTTATAAACATTATTTGCAATTCGTAAGTCTGAAATATCTGTATAAACGTTTTGAACTTGAGTAAGACTTTTGTTGCCCTTGCACAATTGTTTCATCTCAACAGTGTTTTGAATTGGAAGTTTACACTGAAATATTGTCTCCCACAACTCTTTGTAAATAGCTATATCAGAAGCTGGATTTAGTTTAGAAAGAAATTCTCCTAGACCATTAATTTTAGCTGTAGGGATAGCAAAACCCAGAGATCCTTTCAAAATATATTGCCATTCAGCATTGGCACTATCCAAATCAGAAATCCAGGACTCACATCCAATCCACTGAAAGCCAGTCATGTTCTGCAAGGCCATTTCCTTTACAAGAAACCCAATGTCAGTATCTGAAACAAATCCTACAATCACTTTGGAGGTTGAAGCCTTGATATTTTCAACTATTTTCAGAATTTTTTCTCTGGGGTCTGTCTTAGAAAATGCCATAGAATACTCAACACAGATCCCTTCTTCTTTGGCTGCACTAATAAATTCACTTAGGCCATTGTTCCCATAGTCATTATCACTGCATAGGGCCCCAACCCAGGTCCATCCAAAATATTTGACCAGCTTTGCTAAAGCTCTGCTTTGGAAATAATCACTAGGAATAGTTCTGAAGAAAGATGGGTGTTTTTTTCTGTCACTCAGGCATGCACATGTTGAAAAGTGACTGACCTGTAATGAATGTATTTAGTTTAACTATATAATTATGAATAATAACATTATGTATGCTTCCCTTTTATTTCATGAGAATGAATGTAAATTGCAAAAATAACATTCTGTGCAAATGTATTAATTTCAATTCAATGTCTATTACTAATTTTAATTGTAGACATAACATTTACCACAGGTATGTGCAAAGGACCCACTGTTGTAGATATAGCAATAGTAAGGGTAGATGATGTTTGCCCTATAATTGCTTGTACAGTTTCAGGTTTTGAGCAGGACACTGAAGTTGTATTATCTACATGGCCATTGACTAAGGACAAGGAGGCTCTTGTGGTCTTTTCAACTGATCCACATGTATCATAGATTTTATAACCCAAATTGATGCCAGGAAGAATATCAATTCTGTTGTTGATTTCCTCAATTGCAAATACCATTGTTTGTGCATTTTGAAATTCTCTGAGGTTCAAACTAAGGTAAAAAAAAAAAAATCATAACATCAGAATTAGTTTGCAAAAATTATGATGCAATTAATTTAGGAATATATTTTTCATATAATTTGGCTTACATTTGCACTTTCTAATACTCTTACCTTATGCATTTTTCTTGTGTGGGTCCTGAAATGAATGTGTGTGCCTGCTGGTCCCATTTGCTGTGAATCGAGAAGATTCCTCCAATCAGTACATCCCCATTTTTGCTGAGTTGAGGAGGATTGTACAGCCCTTGTATGCTGCAAGGAGGATCGGCTGCTCTTACCTGCGTGAATAGAAGCCATGTATGCAAAAAACTCATCCTCATCTCTCCAAAACCACCTAAACCTAGAGGGTTTTTTTATAATCCATTTAAGCTCCCATGATAATTATATTTTAAGGAGTGGTTTTTAGTGAGGTGGATTACATCATTAATTTTCATTTTGTATAATACCTGCTAAAACGTCACTGTCATATTACTGTAATTTCTGTATTAAGATTGCAGTTGAGTTAATGAAGTAAGAGATGGCTGGCAAATTGTGCAAATGTCACGCGCAGAGTATAGTGGCAGAAAGTGAAAGGGAGGACCCAAGAGCAGAGAAAATGATAATGTGCACTTACAGCCTTTGTTAGGAAGCAGAGAAGCTCCAGATGGTTCTGAGGGCGAAAGCCTGTAGTCTAAACGTGCAGTAGATCCACACATGCAGTAATCCAAAACGCTAGACAGTCTTGTGGTCAATGTACTACGCGGAAGTCTGAGCCGGCAATACACACATGCAGTTTATCCAAAACGCTGAGCTCCGCGCTGTGGTGTGAGCAGGGAAAGTCTTGTAGGAATGCGGAAGCGCTGAGCGGCGGCACAATTGCGCCGAGGCGAGAGCCGGTGTGTGACGCTTGCCTTGCAGGAATGCGGAAGCGCATAGAGCCGGCACGATGGAGGCGCAAGCCGGGATGTATACCGGCATGTCACTAGAGTCTTGCAGAGACGCGGGAGCGTGCAAAGCCGGCGTAGGAAGTGAAAGCGCTCTGTGAGCTGGTTGAGGTGAGCAGTGTGAGCTCGATGAGGAGCGCGGATGAATCGTGGTCGTTGAACAGGCGAGAGTCGAAGCCGGGGAGTCGAGAGTCAGT
>JAOVVA010000033.1:1974578-1984890 GCA_028565275.1 Leiocassis micropogon
ATATCTCAAATTCCTGGGCAAGCACGTTCCAGGAGGCCTAATATGGTCAGGTTTGCACGTAAGATTCCCCATTCTATGTATAGCTCAAATTCCTAGGCAAGCACATCTCAGATCTACTACAGCACATGTCGATTATATCCCGATGGGGTACCTTTTGTTCCTTAAAAGTAAGTAAAATCACATAAAACCAAATAAAAATTAATCCCATAATATCATACTGTGCATGACTGTGTATGTGAAGAAAAAAATTTGAATTTATAAGCAAATTTGTCAAGAGCACCAAATTCATTGGTGTCCACATGGTGGAGAATCTTGGTCCCTCAACATCAGTTCTTTAAACAAGAAAGGCCAGCAGCATCTCTTTTTCCTGAGAAGACTGAAGAAGGCCTAGCTTCCACCACAGAGTCTCACCATTTTCTATAGAGGGATTATTAAGAGAGCAGAACTTTGCATTACTTCCAGGTTTGGAAATTGTGCCATCTCAGAACATATGATCCTACAGCAGATAGTCAGGACAGGTGAGAAGATCATCAGGGTCATAAACATCTACACCACACGCTGCATCCAAAAAGGCTTCAGCATTGTGGCTGATTGTACACAACCCCTACATACCCACTTGCCATCTGGAAAAAGGTATCAAAGCATTCAGGCCCTCACATACAGACTGTGTAACAGTTTCTTCCTACAAGCCATCCGAATTCTCAATACAGTGGGACTAGACTGATAAACGTACACTCACTCAGATAAACATTATCTATCAATTTAGCACACCAACCTATATTATTGTTTTTTTGCACAATATTTTACTGTAGTTATAAACAGAACAATAGTCTTTAAGACATGACACAGAAGACTTCTTCAGAATGGGAATGAGTCTGGTGACCTTGATGCACATCAGAGCGATGCCTCTGCTCAGAGAGATGTTGCAGATGCCGACAAGAACAGCTGCCAGCTGTTCAGCAAATTCTCTGAGCACTCTGCCAGGAATATTGTCTGGTCCAGCAGCTTTATGTGGGGATGACTCTGCACTGGGCTTTCCTCACATCAGCTGTGGTGAGACACAGGACCTGGTTGTTGAGAGGAAGAGTGGTCTTCCTCCCATTATGTCGTTCTGCGGTTCAAATTGAGTGTAGAAGCTTATCAGCACATCTGAAAGGGAGCCGTCCCTGTCACAGGCAGGTGATGATGTCCTGTAGTTGGTGAAGGCTTGGATGCCCTGCCACATGCCAAGTGTCACCGGTGTCTCTGAAGTGGCTATGTATTCTACAGTCATGTACATGCAAATTACTAACAATTATAACAACAATCCCCTAGAGCCTCTTAAACCATGTCCTACTTCATTATCACTACTTCTGTACTAAGTTTACATCTTGAGTGTTTCATTTTAGATTACTCAAATACCTAAGGACCAAATAAATCTTCAGTTGATGCTTAAAAATTGCAGGTGATTCAGCTCTACAGATACAGTATCTAGAGGAAGGTGCCAGAAAAGAAAATAGTCTAGATACATGCAATCCTCAATCCAGAGAGTTATTTTTACCATTATTTTTACCCAAACACACAGAAAACAAAACAACCATAAAGTAATATTTTATTAGCTTTTCATTATTATTATTTTTTTTTTTTTACAAATCATGTATATATGACTTATGATTAGTCAGGTTGCAGAATTTGTCAAAGATACAATAATGCATTCTGCTAGTTTTCCAGACAATCAGTAAAACAACAGGTTTGAACAGAACAAGTTAAAAGAACAGGGTTAAAAAACAATTGTTTTCCTGCATAGGCACAGGGATTTTTGTTGATAATGTAACTTTGATGGGACACTTAGAAGTATGGTGAGATTTGAGAAATTTTCTGTTGCACAGATTAAGAAACAACATGACCCAATCAGGGGCCTGTTATGGTAAATGTAAATGGTACTGCAAAGTCAGACAAATGATACCAGCTCATTTACAAACAGTCAAACAGTTTATGTTAATTCACTTGAAAGCTTTTATTTAACTTAGTTCTTATCTAGACTGCTGAATTCATTTCCCAGGTGCTTTAGCCATTATTTGTTTTTTAGTATTCTTGTCTGGTTTCAGTATAATCATGTAGCACTTTGGAACAAATATGCAAAAAAGTAAACCAAAGCTTGATGCTAAAATGGCAAATATCTCTACTGCTACAGTGAATTTTCCAGGAGAGCTGACATATGCAGGAATAAAGGTGATCCAAACTGCACAGAATATGAGCATGCTGAATGTTATGAATTTGGCTTCATTGAAATTGTCAGGCAGCTTCCGGGCCAGAAAAGCCAAAATAAAACACAAAACAGCCAAGAGTCCTATATAACCCAGTACAGCCCAGAATCCTACAGCAGAGCCTACATTACATTCTAATATGATCTTTTCCTTGTAGTAGCTCATATTATTGTATGGAAAAGGAGGCGATATTATTAACCACAGTACACAAATGATGACCTGTACAAGAGTGAAGGCAAGTACACTGAGTCTCTGGTGAAATGGTCCAAACCATTTCATGACATTACTGCCCGGAAGTGTAGCTCTGAACGCCATTAACACCACTACTGTTTTCCCCAGAACACAGGAGATACAGAGGACGAAGGTGATCCCAAATGCTGTGTGACGCAGCATACAGGACCATTCAGACGGCTGACCAATAAATGTAAGTGAACAGAGGAAGCACATGGTCAGAGAAAAGAGTAGCAAGAAGCTCAGCTCAGAATTATTTGCTCTAACAATTGGTGTCTCCTTGTGTTTAAAGAAAACAACAGCAATGCAGATTGTAAAGAATACTCCTACCAAAGAAAATGTTACAAAAATGATTCCCATTATTTCCTCAAAAGAAAGGAATTCCACCAGCTTTAAGACACAGGAATCTTTCTTTTCATTAGACCACATCTCCGGAGGGCACTTGATACAAGTTATAGAGTCTAATGAAAAATAAAAATAAACATTACTTTAGGTAATTACAGCTTGTGTGTGTTTGTTAATGTAATAAATTAAGTTTCAGGAATTATTATTCATTATACCTGTTATGTTACTGATTTCTCCCTCTGCACATGGTACACAGTCAAAACAGCAGATTGGTTTTCCGTTCTGAACAGCCTTCCTATAGCCTGGGGGACAGCTTGGACTACACACTGAGACCGGCGCCTGAAAACCATTTTTTGTTGTAGATATTTTAATTAATAATTTATCAATCTTTATTACCTAAATTATCTTATAGCATATATATTGTTTACCTGTGGTTTACTGTGGGCCCAGACTATAGTGATGTTGTTAAATGACAGCTGAAGGTGTCCTTGCAGAGAAGCATCATAGAAGCCCACTTTGACAAATACAATTTTACCATTTTTGTCTTGTTGCCAATTTAACACATCATACCTAGCTGCTGGGTCTCCGTTCTTGTCGAAAAATACATCCTCATCTGTTGTAGTGGTGAAGCGGAGTTTTTTCAAATAATTGACTACCTGAATAAAGCATTGCAAACTCTTCAGTTATAAATATAAACATGTAGTTTTCACCAGGCTATTTTGTTACTGTTACCTGCCAAGGTTTCTGGTTATCTGTTAGGTTTGTACACATATTAGCAGCTGCTTGTCTACTGTCCCTCTTGGAACATCCATAACTGTTGTGCAGGGCATAAGCCACAGCATACACAGCTTTATAAACATTATTAGCAATTCGTAGGTCTGAAACATCTGTATAAATGTTTTGAACTTGACTCAGATTTTCGTTGCCCTTGCACGATTGCTTCATCTCAACAGTGTTTTGAATTGGAAGTTTACACTGAAATAATGTCTCCCACAACTCTTTGTGAATATCTACATCAGAACCTGGATTTAGTTTAGAAAGAAATTCTCCTAGACCATTAATTTTAGCTGTTGGGATAGCAAAACCCAAAGATCCTTTTAAAATATGTTGCCATTCAGCATTGGCAGTATCCAGATCAGAGATCCAGGACTCACTTCCAATCCACTGAAAGCCAGTCATGTTCTGCAAGGCCATTTCCTTTAATAGAAATCCAATGTCAGAATCTGCAACAAATCCTACAATCACTTTGGAGGTTGAAACCTTGATATTCTCAACTATTTTCAGAATTTTTTCTCTGGGGTCTGTCTTAAAAAATGCCATAGAATACTCAACACAGATCCCTTCTTCTTTGGCTGCACTAATAAATTCACTTAGGCCATTGTTCCCATAGTCATTATCACTGCACAGGGCACCAACCCAGGTCCACCCAAAATATTTGACCAGCTTTGCTAAAGCTCTGCTCTGGAAATAATCACTAGGAACAGTTCTGAAGAAAGATGGGTGTTTTTTTCTGTCACTCAGACATGCACATGTTGAAAAGTGACTGACCTGTAATGGATGCATTTAGTTTAAATGTATATTTATAGATAGTATTAGGTATGTTTCCTTTTCATTTCATGTGAAACAGTGTAAATTGCATACATAGTGCAAATGTACTAATTTCAGTTCAATGCCTGTTACTAATTTTATCGTAGACATAACATTTACCACAGGTATGTGTAAAGGTCCCACTGTTGTAGATATAGCAATAGTAGGGGAAGACGATGTTTGCCCTACAATTGCTTGTACATTTACAGGTTTTGAGCAGGACACTGAAGTTGTCTTTTCTTCATGGCCATTGATCAAGGACAAGGAGGCTCTTGTGGTCTTTTCAACTGATCCACATGTATCATAGATTTTATAACCCAAATTGATGCCAGGAAGAATATCAGTTCTGTTGTTGATTTCCTCAATTGCAAATATCATTGTTTGTGCATTTTGAAATTCTCTGAGGTTCAAACTTACAAAAAAAAAAATCACAACATATATCAAAAATAGTTTTGCAAAAATTATGATACAATATACTGTATTTTGGATAATATTTTCTATATAATTTGCATAGCACTACATAGCACTTTCTAATACCCCCTCACCTTATGCATTCTCCTTGTGTGGGTCCTGACATGAATGTATGTGCTGGCTGGTCCCATTTGCTGTGAAAGGAAAAGATCCCTCCAATCAGTACATCCCCATTTTTGCTGAGTTGAGGAGGATTGTACAGCCCTTGTATGCTGCAGGGACGATCAGCCGCTCTCACCTGAGTAAATAGAAGCCATGTGTGCAAGAAACTCATTCTCATCTCTCCAAAATCACCTAGACCTAGAGGGTTTTTATAATCCATTTAAGCTCCCATGATAATTATATTTTAAGGAGTGTTTTTTAGTGAGGTGGACTACTTCATTTATTTTCATTTTGTATAATACCTGCTAAAACGTCACTGTCATATTACTGTAATTTACATATTAGGATTGCTGTTGAGTTAATGAAGTAAGAGGCTGCTGGCAAATTGTGCAAAGCTACAGCTAATGAACAAAAAAATACAAATTAAAAGAGTAAATTATCAACTGATCAATTATAACATTAAAACCAGTGAAGTTAATAATATTAACACCTCTTTTAAGTTATGGGACATGTTAGGCAGGAAGTAAAACGGCCAAACTGAGATGTGTAGACAGATGAGTCAGCTCAGTACCCTGGTATACTATGGTTGCTAACTACCAAGTGGTACAAAAAAACAAATTGTCGAGTTGGTAACAGGGCTATGGTTGCCCAAGGTTCATTGATGTGCATGGAGAGTGAATGATAGCCTGTCGAATGATAAGTGTCTCTGAGTAGGAAATTGCTTCTAATTGGCCAAAAATTCTCAGAGTGACACAATTTTCATCCTACTTTCAAAAGAAGCATTAAGAGTAAATTATCAACATTATTAAAATGGAAAATCACTCCTATTTCCACCAAAATGTAGGAGAGCTCCAGAGTTGTGGTAACTGGTTAGGATTAGTGGGCAAATTGTGTTCAGGCAGAGGCACATGGAGAGGAATGACATTTTAGTAACAATGAATGACACAGAGCTCAAAAAAGACATGCTTGTTAAAAATGGAATATGTTTTGTAACACATAGTGTGCGATACACAATTGGTAAAATGTAAATTTTCATATGCTGTCGTAAGTAATAAATCAAACCTTTATCCTACAGCACCACAGATCATACTCAGAATTATGCATTTTTCAAACATGAAGAATGAAATCAACAAAAAACAAGCTGCATTCATACATTTTTCCACTGGAGTTGTAGGCATCATCTATGGCACATGGCACACATTAAAGTAATCATCCGGAACAATAATTAGTTTTTGTCTAATAGCAACCAATTACATTATCACAGCATGACCACTTAAGTAGCTATGGATGCAACATGATCACAGATTTATTATATAAATATACAATTATTAAAAAAATAAAAAAAAAATAAAAAAAGATACACCCTTGGCAGCACGGTGGTTTAGTGGTTAGCACTGTCGCCTTGCACCTCCAGGTTCGATTTCCGGCCAGGCTCGATTCCAGTCTCTGTGTGCATGGAGTTTGCATGTTCTTCCCATGCTTGGTGGGTTTCCTCCGGGTACTCCGGTTTCCTCCCACAGCCTAAAGATTTGCAGGTTAGGCTAATTAGCGCTCCCAAAATTACCCGTAGTGTGTGAATGAGTGTGTGAGTGTGTGCATGTCTGTGTGCTCTGCAATGAATTGGCACCCTGTCCAGGGTGTACCCTGCCTCGTGCCCTAAGCCTCCTGGGATAGGCTCCAGGTTCCCGCGACCCTGAATACAGGATAAAGCGGTATAGAAGATGAGTTAGTGAGTACGATACACACTTGCACATACACACATTGCGCCCACAACGTAGGGCGCACCAACTACATTGTGTGCCTAACAAGGGGACGGGCCAATGGAACTCACCTGGGCTGGAGGCTCATCAATGGATGCCAATTCCAGCTTCCATGTAGCCTTTAAAGGACTCTTCACTTACACCCGTTGTGTATTTACTCACACGCTTCTCCTGTCACCCCAGGCTTGACTTCGTCACACAACACCTGATAACATAATAAAACTAACATTTTATTATTCATATAGTTTCAGTAAATGTTTTTGATTAAACCTAATTTATGCTACAATTCCCATATTGCCCCTTACCTTGTGCATTTTCCTTGCTGGGGCCCTGATGTAAATGTTTGTGCTGGCTGGTCCCCTTTATTGTGGATGAAACATATTCCACCAATCAGCACATCTTCATCTATGCTAAGTTGCGGAGGACTTAGCTCTTGTACATTGCATGAAGAATCAGCTGCTGTCACCTGAGTGAGTAGAAACCATGTATGCAAGAAACGCATTCTCATCCCTCCAAAAACAACCCTGACCTCTTTGTGTTTATACTCCTATAATCTTCTTTAGGTTTAAAATAACTAGGTATTAAAGTGTGATCTTGGCCAGCATTGGGTTTTTTCAACAAGTTGTGTTGCACTGAGTGTTCTGTGGAATCAGACCATACAAGCCAGCCTTTGCTCCCCACAGGCATTTATGAGATTTTGGTGCTAGAATAGTACTAGTATATAATTAATAGTTAACGTTAATCTGTTAGTGTTACATGGTGTTAAAGTTATCACTGATTACTTATATACTGTTGGTGGATCCGAAGTTTAGTTCAGGAACACTAGATGTAAGGCAGAAATATGTCAAAATGACTGCCAATCATTATGAATACCCACCTCCCTGCTAATAGTAATTGCTTTTTGACAGTTATTTCTACCCAAACAAATCCAAAACAAATCCAATAACTGTGAAGCAATTTTTTATTTGGTTTTGCTTTGTTCTTTTACAGGTCATAACTAGAATAAAATGGTATAAAGTGTGATTTAGGGGCATAGCAATATAAAAAAAATAGTCAAGTTGCAGAATTGCATGACATGTTGAAAAGTGACCTGTGTAATAAATGTATTTATTTGAAATCTATAATTATGAATAATAACATTAGGTATGTTTCTCTTTCATTTCATGAGAATCAATGTAAATTGCATACATAACATTCTGTGCAAATGTATTAATTTTAGTTTTAATAATAATTTTTAACATTTACCACAGGTATGTGCGAAGGACCCACTGTTGTAGATATAGCAATAGTAAGGGTAGCTGACGTTTGCCCTATAACTGCTTGTACAGTTTCAGGTTTTGAGCAGGACACTAAAGTTGTATTATCTCCATGGCCATTGTTTAAGGACAACAGGACATAGGGCACCAACCCAGGTCCACCCAAAATATTTGACCAGCTTTGCTAAAGCTCTGCTCTAGAAATAATCACTAGGAACAGTTCTGAAGAAAGATGGGTGTTTTTTTTCTGTCACTCAGGCATGCACTTGTTGAAAAGTGACTGACCTGTAATGGATGCATTTAGATTAAATGTATATTTATAAATAGTATTAGGTATGTTTCCTTTTCATTTCATGCGAATCAGTGTAAATTGCATACATAGTGCAAATGTAATAATTTCAGTTCAATGCCTGTTACAAATTTTATCGTAGACATAACATGTACCACAGGTATGTGTAAAGGTCCCACTGTTGTAGATATAGCGATAGTAAGGGAAGACGACGTTTGCCCTACACTTGCTTGTACATTTACAGGTTTTGAGCAGGACACTGAAATTGTATTTTCTTCACGGCCATTGACTAAGGACAAGGAGGCTCTTGTGGTCATTTCAACTGATCCGCATGTATCATAGTTTTTATAACCCAAATTTATGCCAGAAAGAATATCAGTTCTATTGTTGATTTCCTCAATTGCAAATACCATTGTTTGTGCATTTTGGAATTCTCTAAGGTTCAAACTTTTGAAAAAAAAATTATACAAGACGTATCAGAATTATTTTTGCGAAAATTATGATGCAATTCATTAAGGAACATATTTTTTCATATAATTTGACTTACATAAACTTTCTAATACCCACTCACCTTATGCGTTCTCCTTGTGTGGGTCCTGAAATGAATGTTTGTGCCTGCTGGTCCCATTTTCTGTGAAACAAAAAGATCCTTTCAAATAGTAAATCCCCATTTTTGCTGAGTTGAGGAGGATTGTACAACCATTGTATGCTGCAGGGAGGATCAGCTGCTCTGACCTGCATGAATAGAAGCCATGTGTACAAGAAACTCATTCTCATTTCTCCAAAATCATGGTATTAAGTTTGCTATAGAGTTAATGAAGTAAGAAATGACAAATTGTGCAAAGCTTACAGCTAATGAAGAAAAAATACAAATAAATGTAGGGTTTCAGCTCTTGGTCAGAGGTAAGTTGAATTTTTAAGGTTTCGGGTTGATAACATCAAATGATAACATAAAATCAGGTATTTATCAATTATGAGCAAGGCAAGGTAAGATCTGGGCAAATGTTTAGACTTTAAAATACATAACCAAGACAACAGTTCTTTATAAAGAAACAAGAATTTATTGAACTACCCTATGATACATGAGACTACGCTACTTAAACACACACATGCACACACACATGCACACATACACACAAACAGTTTGGAAAGTGAAAGTTAATGGATCTCTTCTAGTACTGTTTACTAGATCTGAGGAAGTCACAAGAGCAGAGTCTTAGGTTTAATCTTACGGTTTAGTTATGAATTGACCACCAATTTTCAGCAAGGTATGAAGCTTTGCTTGTTTACTTGCGTTATGTTTCATTCTCATCTGGTGGTTCACATCCAGTGAAGATCATGTCTTTCAGGAAAGCCCTTCAGTGAGGCGCTGGTTGCCTGGTTACCAGAGGCGGCGCTCTGGAACCTCTTCTGAGGGTTTCGTCGTTGCAGGGCTTTGGAGTTCTGGCACAAAGTCTCGTTGAGAATTTTAAAGAGTGGATGAAAGAGAGGGCGAGCATGCTTTCTTCCTTCAGACATGAAAAGGTCTGGACCTTGGGTTTTTGACCCCGTGGTCACCATCTGAATTGCAATGTGAGAAGCTTCTTTCTTGTGCAAGGGAGTTGCTTGCAGTTTTACACCATCGGAGTTGGAGACATGAAACTGCTTCTTTCTTTGTTAGCTGATGTCATGAAACTATCTCTTCCATGTTCAAAGGTTGGTTGATTAGTACCATTTGAGGTCTGGGTGAGTGAAAGCCTGGGTTTTGTCTTTTGACGAGGTCAAGCTTCCAGCTGCTTTGTATCACCGAGGGAGATAACGTTGTCAGCATGGCGCTGTTTTCTGGAAGGTGAGAGATTCACAGCTCCCTTTGAGGTGGCTTGTCAGTCCCTACAGCGCGAACATTTTACATTCGCTAAAAGGCATATTTAACACTAGAAGCGCCGAGCAGCGGTCATTTGACCGCAATGGGGTAAAAAAAAAAAAATACTTCACACTCGATCAAATTCCAGGACCCTCCTTTCATGACTTTTCCTAGTTCTGTGA
>JAOVVA010000033.1:2000948-2012576 GCA_028565275.1 Leiocassis micropogon
TAAATCGAAGTTGATGGCACGAAAACACGGGATGAATAAGGCTTATTCCATGAAAGAGTTAACTCGTCATGAAGGTCACCAAAAAAGAAAAGGAAAAGAGAGAGAGAGAGAGACAGAGGGAGAGAGAGCGTTGGTGAGGCTACTCCCCCCAGCCACCCAACAGAAACCTGTCGTCTAAATTTTGAGCGCTTGGGGAAAATCCCGCTTCTGCGGCCAGACGATATGCAATCGCTCGATCGCATGCATTACTTACTTGCAGTAACTCCTCCATACCTGCGGAAGCGAGAGTAGGTCTCTCCTGTCTATTCACAAAAAGCGCTGAGGCGCGCTTGAGAAGTGGACGGAAAACTTCCTGATCCGGCGAGAGCGCAAGAGAAAGGGGGAATTCCGTCTCATGCGTGTCTGCCAGATTGCACTGTTTAACCCCAGGAATGGCCTGCGCACTCGAAACAACGGTGTGGAGATCACGCTCCGAAAGAGATCTATCACGTGGAGGTACGGATCTCATAACAAACTCCACCATATCGGTGAGTTAATACTTTTACACACACACACACGCGCAAACACAATGCAGTCCTTTCAGACAAAAAGATCTGAGGAATGTTTCCGGTTCACTCCTATTTATAACCTGCAGGTGCACTTCATCAGATGTCGTCACCTGACCGAGGTTATATAAGCCA
The DNA here is from genome assembly GCA_028565275.1 of Leiocassis micropogon. NCBI lineage: Eukaryota > Metazoa > Chordata > Actinopteri > Siluriformes > Bagridae > Leiocassis > Leiocassis micropogon. Next base: position 2,001,629 of record JAOVVA010000033.1, read on the forward strand.
AAAATTTGGCGTGTTTGATACACACATGCTTCACAACCGGCAACACAAAAAGATGTTCCCATAGTGTTTTCACGCAGCATAGAGGCTTTTGAAAGGGAACAGTGACATTGAAGAAAAGCCACGAGGCAGAGCTGGAGGTACCAGAGCTGAAGATGTTAAAGTTCTCTTTGAGAGTGACAAGGATGGATAGGATCAGAAGGACAACCCATGTTAGATGTTTTGGAGATAAAGTCAGAGAGGCCAAATTGAGGTGGTTTGGACATGTTCAAAGGAGAGATTGTAAATATATTGGTAGAAGGATGCTAAGGTTGGAACTGCCAGGCAGGAGGTCTAAGGTAGAACAAAAGAGGAGTTTTATGGATGTAGTGAGCGAGGACATAAAGTTAGTTAGTGTCACAGAATAGGATGGGGAGAATGGGATTAGATGGAGGCAGATAATTTACTGTGGCGACCCCTGAAAGGGAACAGATAAAGAGAAAGAAAAAATGTTTGGAAGGTCATGAGGCAGTAAGAGGGTCCCAGTTTGGTCACTTCTCAATGACTGCTAATTTTATAATTCTTTTTAGTTTCTGGCTGTACCTCTTTACGAGGGTGTTGGGTTGTCGTATGTAGACATTATTCAATCCACTGGATCAGCTGACAGAGATCAGTTTTGAACATGATGGGTATATCTTGTAAGGTGAGCAGGTAATTAGAAACTAAAGGGGGACAGCCATGGGGTGGCATGTGGCCCATGTCAGTTTCCAGTGATCCCAAAAGATAAAGGCAAGCATAGTATTATGATTTGGATTGAAATGAGCACGGTGGGCACCATGGGTGATTTTCACTGACATTAACCATGGAGCTGACAGAAATGTGCAGGCCAGTGAGGTGAAAACAATTCCTTTATTCTCACTCCAGTGTGAGAGAGCGGCACGCAGTAGTCCAGCGTGCGCGCTCAGTTTAAGTTGGAGTGCACAAAGCACACACTCTCCCTCTCCTCTAAATAAATCCTCGGTAAGGGCATAGGCCCAGAGAGGATATAGTTTTTGTTTTATTTTCCAGAGCCCCGTCCATTCTCACGAAGACGGCAGAGCTCTGTTTATTTTGTGTTTTCAGTTTTCATTTGTTTCCTTTTAAGTTCCTTAATTAATAATCTCACGGCATCTCCAAAGGGGAAGGTCTTCTCGTGCGTATCACAAGCACTCTCACCACTCCTATTTCACTGACCCCCTCTAGAGCCCTGTGTCAGGGCTCTTATCATTAAAAACATCTATGGTGCGGCTCTCCATACTGCACCATGTAACAATTACTTATTACGTGGTGCGGTATGGAGAGCAATTATGTAATTATGTACAATTAGGCTGATTTTTTTTTCTGCACAGATTACATGTTAACAAACTATACTTTTGGCAATTCAGTCAGAAGATTTACTTTCTGCAGGATACAAGTAATTACAACTGTTTGCAGATTTCATATAAGTTACTAGAATTTACCATATAAAATTTAAAAAAATTATGGCATGTCTTTAGAAGTGAGTTGGAGTACCTATGTATTTTAAGGCCTACTTTCAAATTCAGTACAACTATAACATCAAAAGAAAATCAAAAGAAAAACACCTTAAAAACAGAATGTGGACCTCCACAAGTCAGGTTCATACATAGCGATTTCCCAAATGTATCACACATGAAGTCATGCTTGCATGAATGTAGCATTTTATGTCACAATTACATGTTCACTTTGAGTAAGTTTCTTCTCCATTCTTAAAGGGACATTGTGTTAACTTCCTGTGAAAGTGTATCTATAGATTATCAAGTAATGTAAATAACAACCCAATAAGTTAGATGCCAAAACATTAAGCCCACTATTGTATAGGATCCCTTTGTGCTTCCTGGGCAGCACTGACCCCTCAGAGCATGGCTCCACAAGACCCTTGGGGCTGTCCTGTAGTGCCTTGCATGGGGATGCTAGCAGCAGATCCTTTGGATTCCATGGGTTACAGGGTGGGGCCTCTGTGGATCAGATTTGCTTGTCTGGGGCATTCCATGACAAGGACTGAGATATGGAGAATTTGGAAGCCCGATCAACATCCTTTAACATCCTTTGCCTGCTAGGGCTCCACATGGCAGTCTTTAATGAACTGGTTGTCCTGAAGCCTTTCTTTTGTGGCCAGCATTGACTTTTTTCAGTAAATTTGTGCTGCAGGGGTATTTCTGTGGGTTTTTCAGGCTGGCCTTCGGTCCCTGCAGGCATGCCATTACCTTTTCACCAGTTTGCTGGTCTATAATTGGTAATCAATGTTGTTGACTTCATCTGTCCACGTTTATAATTTTATGGTTAATTGGTATATCCTGCTAATTATTAAAAGGTTATATATCTTGTTTCTTAAAATACTTTGTATTTTAAAAAGCATAAGAGCTAAGATGACATATTTACCCTAATAAGCTTAAAACATGTGATTACATGTCGTTAATGTAATTCAGGTAATTTACTGTTTTAAATGTTCTTATGTCTGACTTTAGTCTGAAATTAGTTCCTTAAATGCTAAAACACATGCAAGTTGTCATTGTCTGGTTTAATCGGTTTAATATGGACCTTAGAGGATTCTCTATAGCAGTTAACTTTGCAGTCTGGTGAACTTTAAATGAATTTTAAAGACCATATATTCTGTTTTTGTTTAATAATGTTTAAAAACACAGTACTTTCCTGTTAAATACCAGATTAATATAGCATGAACTATACTAAAATGAAATATTACCTACTTTTTTTGCCCCCGAACAGACCAACCTACAATTACAAGGAGGCTCACAGAAACCAGAACTTTCAAACTTAGGCATGCATGTTGTGGTAATAAAATAGTAATTAAAATTAAATAATATATGCTTACCATGTCTATATGCAGAACCTGAAATTTACATTAAGCTTTCATAGTCCATCGTTTGCATTCTACAGTTTCCACTCATATCATTGGAGTTTTAGAATATGTTTAAAGAGAGGTATTGATAGCAAACCAATCTGCACAGACAAATTTCCAATTATAGCCAGATCTACAAACAAGCAATGCTTAGTAATTAATTGATCATATGATTTAAAAGTTATTATTTAGACTATTAACTCACTTTGCTTGTGCTTTATTCATCATTAGTTTTTTAGTGTTCTTTTCTGGTTTCAGTATGATAATATAACATTTTGGAAGAAATATACAAAACAGTAACCCAAAGCTTGAGGCCAAAATGGCAAATATTTCTACAGCTACAGTGAATTTTCCAGGAGAGCTGACATAAGCTGGAATAAAGGTGATCCACACTGCACAGAATATGAGCATGCTGAATGTGATGAATTTGGCTTCATTGAAATTATCAGGTAATGTCCGGGCTAGAAAAGCTAAAACAAAACATAAAAAAGCCAACAATCCTATATAACCTAACACAGTCCAAAACCCTACAGTAGAACCCAGATTACATTCTAAAATTATTTTTTCTTTGTAGCTTTCTAGATTTTTGAAAGGGAATGGAGGGGAAAGAGTTAACCAAAGCACACAAATAAGGACCTGTATGAGAGTGAAGACAAGAACACTTAGTCTTTGCTGTGGAGGCCCAAACCATTTCATGACATTACTGCCTGGAACTGTAGCCCTGAAGGCCATTAACACCACTATGGTTTTTCCCAGAATGCAGGAGATGCAGAGGACGAAGGTGATTCCAAATGCAGTGTGGCGGAACATACAGGACCACTCAGAGGGCTGACCAATGAAAGTAAGTGAACAAAGGAAACACAGGGTCAGGGAGAAGAGCAGCAGGAAGCTCAGCTCAGAGTTGTTGGCTTTGACTATTGGAGTATGATTGTATCTAAAAAATATTACTGATATTACCATTGTTAGTAATGCACCAATAATAGAAACAGCTGTTAGCAAAATTCCCATAGTTTCCTCATAGGATAGATATTCAACTTCCTTCTTTATACATTTATCTTTCTTTGAATTTGACCAGTAATCCTGAGAGCATTGTTCACATTCAATAGCATCTGTCAGATTTAAAAGAAAAATAAACAATACCATTAGATTCACTGGGAATATTTTCAGCAAGATTCTCTAAAAATGCCAAATTAACTTTATTAGGCACCATTTAAAGAATCATCTCCAGTGACATTTAAAAATATTTTTTTAATTGTTTGCTTTCTGGATGTCTTTTCTACCTGTCATATTGCTGATCTCTCCTTCAGCACATGATATGCAGTCAAAGCAACAGATAGGCTTTCCTTTTAGTACAGCCTTCCTTGTACCTGGAAGGCAGTTCTCGCTGCATACAGATATAGGTACCTATGATTTAAAAAAGAAAATGGCTAGAAAGAATAGACATTATAAGACATTGAAGAAATGCTGTATGAAGACTCTTCACAGATAGCTAAAAAAATTATTTTCTTTATTTTACTCACCTCATTGGAATTTTGTGACCAAATTATAGTGCTCATGTTTACTGCTAATTGATGACTAGGTTGAGTGGAGTCATACAGTCCAACGGTAATAAATTCATGTTGATTTTGTTCATTTATTTGCCAGTTTATAATCTCATATTTTGCAGGAGGGTCACCATTTTTATCAAAATAAACTTCATCCCCTTCTTTGGTTTTGAAATATACCTTTTTAAGGTGGTCTAAAAACTAATACACACACATTTTATGAATTAAGTTTCATATATAATGATATTTGAATTAATATTGTGCCTGTTGTCAGTGTAATAAGCATTGGTTATTTACTCACTGTGAGAGGATCAGGCTGTTGCTTTGTGGGACATGTATTGTTGCAGTGTAGAAGGTTGTGTAGAGCATGGGCAATGGCATAAACTCCTTTATACACATTACTAAAAATGGGCATCAGCGACATGTCAGTGAATGCGTTTTGCACATCAGAGAGCTTCTCCTCTCCTGTGCACACTGGCACACCCTCTGAATCACTCTGCACTGTATATTTACAGTCAAACAGAGCCTCCCAGAATTCAGAGAAAATAACACTGCCTACAAATTTCAGTGGTTTTACATCCAGAATGAAATCCTTCAGACCTGTCACCTTTGCTTTGGGTATAGCTAGTCCTATAGCTCCTTGGAGTATATTTTTTTGGTCTAATTTGGCTAACTCCGGGTCAAAGATCCAAGCCTCTGTTCCTACCCACTGATATCCAGTGATGTTGTGTTCAAAGAATACATGCAAGAGACTCTCCAAATCCCAGGTGTCGAGAAATCCAACTATTACACGTGAAGTGGAGATTTTAATTTGGTCAATGATTCTCAGCACTCTTTCTTTTGAGTATGTTCTAAAATATGGAAGTGAATATTCCAAGCAGATACCCAACTGCTCTGCAATTTTAGTAAATGTAGCCATGCCGTTGTTACCATAGTCATCATCTCTTCTTAATGCTCCCACCCAGGTCCAACCAAAGTATTTGACCATCTCTGCTAGCGCTCTGCTCTGGAAATAATCACTGGGAATAGTGCGCAGAAATGAGGGGTATTTCCTTTTGTCACTGAGACACTCACAGGTGGCATAATGACTGATCTAAAAACATTATCACATATAGGAGTATTTTTTGTGCTTCATCATACAGAAAAAAGGTAAACTGTCAACTACATATTAACTGTGCACCTCAGTAATTTGTATTAATAACCACTTACACAAATACTTACTATAGGAATGCTGAAAGGCCCAATACTGTTTGCTATAGCCATAGACACAGATGAATAGGTTTCTCCTATTATGGCTTGAACCTGGGCTGGCTTTGTGCAGGAATCATTTAAAATTGAGTTCTCATTCCCATTAACAAGTGCCATGGCTATTCTAATCCCTTGTGCTGCTAAACTACATGTATCATAGATCTTGTAACCCAGAGAGACACCTGGCAGTAAAGAAGAACTGTTGTTTATTTCCTCTACTGCAAAGATCAGTGTCTGGGAAAACTGGAGCGCTCTCAAATCCAGACTGTTCAGGAAAGTCAAAGAAACAATGTAAAGACAAGAATGTTATTTGATTACATACATCATTGTTCAGTGTGATTCTATTTATAATAAGCACTAATTTGCCAGTAGAACTACAGTATGCTGCTTACCTTATGCACTTCATTGGAGGTGGCATGACCACATAAGATAAATCAATGGTTTCCCAACTACTATAGAAGGGAAAGGCCCCTCCAACAATTATATCACCATCCTTCCATATCTGTGGATAAACAGGCTCCCCTTGTAAGCTACAAACAGTCCCATTCACTCTGAAGAAATTAATAATTGACATTACTACATGTAAGACAGTAAAGACAGACTCCATCAACCTTTTTAGATAAAAGAAAATAATGATAATGGTTAGGAGAAAGTATCCTGGGTCTGATGATTGGCTCTTTGATCTGTATTTATAGTTGATGACGATTCTTGGTATTTATGCAGATGTAATGAAAAGTCCCGATGGTAAAATTATACTGTGGGCTATGCAAAAAAAAGGAAGGTGTGACGTTTAAATGTGAGTGCTGAAAGAAGCAGGCCTCTGTGTCTGCCCTGTTTCCTAAGGGCAATAGTTGTTGGACAACATTATTAGGTGGTTTCACATCCCTTTTTGTGTACTTATTATTGTTCCAGAGTGCCAGCCATACTGGTGAAATTTTTTTTAATGATACCTTTTTTATCTAAAATTTTCAGATTATTATTATTTTTTAAGAATTTGTTGCTGAGATTGTGGTCACTTCTCTAAACTTCAAAAAATGAACAAAATACCCAATTTGTCCAGGAGTACAAAACCTTCATACGCACCTAATTATGGGAAGACATGAGAAAGATGAGACAAAATTAATATTTACCCAAAAACAAAGGAGGGAAACAAACAAGAACTTTGCTTAGAAAAATTAAACAAACGAACATATGCTATATGCACAGATATGCTTCTTTTCTAACCAAGTCTAACCAATGTAAATAGTGTGCAATGAGTACAAAAAAGCTAACTGCACTAAGCTATTCTGTTCAGAAGGCCAAGAAACATAAAAAAAAATATATATATATATATATTATATCCAAAAAATTATGATAATTTGCCTCCACAACTGAATTATATTTCATTTGCTTGCTGCTTATGACAAGATTTCATTTTTAATGTTTATTTCATAAAGTACTTTATTATCTTAACCTAATATATTTAAGTTTTTTATCATGTCTCAAACAGTTTTCAAATTTTGTCTGTCTTACTTGGCAGTTTACTTTTTAAATAGACAACATTTTCTTATGTGTCTTAGCTTTTTCCCCTGGAAATCGCCACTTGACAAACTGCTACCTTCAAAAACCTGCTTAAATTTAATCAGATGATGGAGACAGGGATGCAATGGCAGACATGTTTTTATTAAACATATTTAAATAATTAGAACAAACACAAAATAACGGAACTGGACACATGAAGAAAAAACTGCCAGAATGCATTACTATAGCATTAAGTAGCTTGAAAGTAGCTTGGTGTAGGTCTCTCAGAAGACAAGAAGGAGCACCCATGTCAAACTCGCATCTAGTCTTTACATTTCAGATCCAATCAAAAATGTGATGTTGATGGTATCATGGTCTAGCCACCAACCCTAATTGTGATTTCTGCTTCAACCAGTTACTGTATATCCTTGCCTTTGACAAGAGAGGATTGACTGTTTGCCCTCTGGCAACTTGGCATTTTAATGAGGAGGACAGTTCTGTGATATTTTTATGACCATTGTTAAAAGCGCTATATAAATAAAAAAATATTTTTTTCTGTATTTGTCTTTATTTTTGTGTTTTAATAGAATTTTGTGTTTTGTAAGAATCTGGCATCAGACTACATTTCCCAGTATCGGTTGCACCTCAGCAAGATCAGAACTTGATATAAATTGTATTTACTTGTACCTTTTTCAGTTTGTCTATTTATCTTGTGTTATAATTAAATTTTTAATTTGTATAGCGCTTTTAATTGTCAATGTCGCAAAGCAGCTTTAAACAATCCAAAGAAAATTATGGGAATAGGAAGGAACCTTGAGAGGAACGAGATTCAACAGAGAACCAATGCTCATTTGGGTGCTAAAGAATACAAGAGATTGTTTTGCCGTCATACTTTCTGTTAGGCAGCTGGAAGTTCAATATAACAGTTTATGTCTTTAAGTTAATATGGAGTCCAGTTCGTTATTGGAGGTCAGATAGAATGTAGGAAAATCCAGTCCTGAACTATTGAGTGACTGCAGTTACAAGTCCTCAGAGAACAGCTTTCTGGCTAGGACCGTCTTGATGGTAAAGTAGAACCGTCCCCAGTCACCACATGCACCACAACGCATCCCATCGCATCGAACTAAAAGCAGGGCACCAGGACAAGTCAGACAGGCCCAGAGGGCAGAGGGAATCTGGGTCACTGGCAGCTTAGGAGCGATATGTGTAGTTCAACAGACAAAGACAGGTAGAAAGAGAGAGAGAGAGAGAGAGAGAGAGAGAAGACAGAAGAGGAGAAAGCAGAAGAGAAGGAGAAATAACAATTAGGTATGGTCACAGTCATTTAATGTATAAGGTGAATGTATATTTAGTGAACATATATTTAGTGTAGAGTGCAAGCAGGGACTTCGGCAGGACTAATTATGACAGCATAACTAAAAAGGAGAACAAGAAGGAAACACAGAGAGAAAGCCTCCCTGAGATGTAAAACATTTCCATGAGATGTAAAGCATCAAATTCTCAACTCTGCCTCTTGTATTTTTGTGCCATCACCTCCAAAATATGTAACATAGCTAGTCCCAATACCACGTGAGCTTTCCCTTTCACTCATGAATATACCCATTCATCACAAATCTGGACTTACAATTTTCCCCATCCACTCCTCCCTGCATGTTCTTTCTTCTTCATTTCTCTACCACAATTGCCATTATTTTGCCAGTTGACCGCATTATTTAAGCTCATTCACCTTTACCAGCACTACTCCTTGCACTCACACCACTATTTTTCCTTTCAATTGTGCTTGTCTACTCATTTCCTATTTGTGTTCCTCTTCCCTGCATACATTCACATCTTCAGGCTCGTCTTCAACTTCTCCCTACTATCACTGCAGACCACAATGATCTTACACAGGCCCTCATGGGCTTTGATGCAAACAGTAAAGCCCATAAGGGTCACCTATCTGATATCACCTTTCAACCTGTAATTCTCCATTGCATTCAAGAAAGGGTCTAAGAGTCTGTTATTCTCACTGCATACCTTACCACTGTAACACTGTTTTTATACATATTCTGCACCTTCTTTGGATACTAGTCTGCCACTCCCAACTTCCTCCTACAATACCACAAATTCTCAAATACACAATGCAACTCCTTTTGAAATTCTTTATACTTCTGAATCATCACTCTCAAAGCAAACAATGGATTTGTAGTGGTCTTTTTGTGGATGAAACCATGCAACCATGCAGAGATCTTCACCTTTTTTCTGAGCCTAGCTTCCGCAACTTTTTCCCATACCTTTCTGATGTGGACAGTCAACTTTATGCCTCTGTAGTTGCTGCAGCTCTGCACATTTACCATATGATTAAAAATCAATTCTAGTATAAATCATCTCCACTACCCAGACATACTTCATTTTTGTCAAACAATCTGCTAAAAACGTTTCTGCCATCTTTTCAAAACACCTCCATGGTATGTCTTCTGAACACTTGTTACTCTTCATCACTGTCTGTCATCACTTCATCTTTACTTATCCTACAAACTTGATTATCTAACCTTCTTTCTCTCTTATTTATTAGCTCTTCAATGTCCTCCATCCAACTTCTCAATACACTCTTCTTGCTTGCCAGCATGTTCCCATTTGCACCCTTTACCACCATAAACTCTAGCAAATCCTTCCCAGCTTGGTCCCCCTGTCTTGCCAATTGGTACAAGTCTTTTTCTGCTTCCTTTGTGTCTAGCTTCTCATAGAGTTTGCCACACATTTTTTTCTGTCCATATGTTACACCAAGTACCTTTCTAGCTGTCACTCTTACCAGTTCTGCAGTAGTTGTCTATTTTCCAGCATCTCATCACCATCAGTACATGTATCACCCCTCTCGTTTTTCTCCTTCAGCTTCCACAATCTAGTACAAAATCTTAGAAAGTGAGAGGATGCCTGATGAGTGAAGAAGAAATATTTAAATTCCAATTTTAAAAACCATGGGAGATGTGAAGAGCTGCAGCACTTACAGAGGCATAAAGTTAATGAGCCACACCATGAAGCTATGGGAAAGAGCCGTGGAAGATTTGAGAAGACAGAAATGAGTATGACAGGGTGATCAGAGAAAAACTGTGATATTCAAGAGTGGCAGAAGTATTTGAAGATGGTGCAAGATATTTACATGGGAAGTGTTAGAGCAAAAAGGTGTGCTGTAGGTATGACAGACTGGTTGGTGGAGGTAGGACAGCACCAGCGATAGGCTCTTAGACACTTCCTGCTTGCAGTGGTAATGGAAAGGTGGATGGATGAGTTTAGACGAGAGTCTAGACTATGTTTGCAGATGATATTGTGATCAGCATTAAGAGCAGGAAGCAGGTTGAGATGAGTCTAGAGAGGTGGAGGGATGCATTAAAAAGATCATTAGGAAAAAGAGCACTTGTGTGTACTTAAAAAAGGGAAAGGTGCAGTTGCAATAAGGGGAGGTGGGGAAATTGGAAGAGTTCAAATATTTAGGGTCAACTGTCCAAGACAATGGGGAGTGTGGTAGAGAAGTAAACAAGTGAGTGCAGGCAGATCTGTGACAAAAAGGTATTTGCTAGAAAAAAAGGGAAAGCTTATAGGACGGTAATGAGACCAAAGAAGCACAGCTGGAGGTGGCAGATTTGACAAGAATACAGGATAAGTAATGTTCCCTTTCAAAAGCTACACTCGATGCTGCTTGAAAACGTTATGGGAACGCTCTCCGCGTGACCGGTTGTTGAAGCATGTGTGTCAAACACGCCAAAGATTTTGGCATATATAACCT
>JAOVVA010000033.1:2016384-2026389 GCA_028565275.1 Leiocassis micropogon
GTGGTAGGTGTTTCGCCTGCCATGCAGAAGGCCCGGGTTCGATTCCCAGCCAGTGCCCAAACCCCAGCCACTGGATGGAGTGCCGGTCCCAACCCCGGATAAAAATGGGAAGGTTGCGTCAGGAAGGGCATCCGGCGTAAAACCTGTAACAAGTTATAGTGCGGACTGGATATTCCGCTGTGGCGACCCCTTGCCGGGAGCAGCTGAAAGACCAACAACAACAATTATTTAGTACTGAAGAGTAAGCAATTAGATAAAACCAATGAAATTCATGTGTATAATAGTTGTAGGCACTAGTTAATAACTGTACTTGTTAATAAATCCTCCCCGGAAACAGAAATCTTCATCATTAGTTTTTTCAAGCTTTTTTTTTTGGTCTATATAAATAAATATAACCGAGACCATTAATATTTATTTACTTAACCTGAGAAACACCATTTACCTAATAATTGTGCTTGTAGACTTTAACATGTTTATGTGTGGGAGAATAAATTAAATTTTCAACTAAAGACTATCAAAAAGGGCAAACTGTTCCATAGGTTTTAAACAGCAAAAGTATTTGCATAGTCACTTTTTATCTCATCTGAGATCACAGAATTGTATGTGGTTAAAAGCTCTTAAGGTTAATGAGGTGGAAAGGGGAGGTCACATGAGATCAAATATTATGGAACTGCACTGTTGTCACATAAAAATAATTATTTAAAAAAGTTTTAGCGGTATAGAAGATGAGTGAGTGAGTGAGTAAAAAGTTTTTTTGAAAAGTCTATTATAATAACTAGATTATTTTTTATTTTATGTTTTAACAAGATATTTTTAAGTTATTTTGTGAAACGTTTCATGTAAAAATGTGAATGAATTTTTTTTGTGTTATTTCAAGATAAGGTATTTTCATGTTATAAGGTGAAAATTTAATTAAATATGGAAAAATTTTATCTTGAAATAATGTGCTGTTCACAATGTTCACATTTCCATACTATAGGTTATCTTTTTGGTATGTGAATTGGCACTTACTTTTGAAATAAACATGTCTGGCAGCCCTGAACTCTTTAGGTTTCTATAAAATCCGGTTGGGCCCACAGAGCGCATTTTCCGTTCTTCGAACAAGAATGAGTAAGTAGTATATATCATTTCACATATTTATGTAAAACTTATCTTGACAGACTTTGAAATTAGAATGAGTTTCAAAAAAAGGTAGAATTCTAAGATAAATTTTAGTCAACTTTTTTTATTTTTACACACATCTGACTGTAGTCATGCCTATAATTTCCATCAGAGCCTGCAGATGGCAATATTGGACCTCACATGCGCGCACTCTTACACACACACACACACACACACACACACACATGCACATACACATACACAAACTGTGTCCCGTGTTATGTAATTGCAGTGGGCACTCTTCCTTTCTTTCTTTTTTTGAATTTATAATAAATTAAACCACTAATTTATTGCACACAGTGCATTATAACCAAATCTGTTTAGATACTAACTCGTTGTATTGTTGCCCTCTTGCCGTTTGCATCCCCATTGGCCAGCATAGATGTCAGTCACTAATGAAAACAGATGACAAGTTCTTTATAAAGCAGAATCCATGACTCTAGTAGGGTCATCCATGCTCATGAATTTACTCAGGAACCTCTGTGATGCTTGGGAATATGCCAGTGGATGAGCTGGCACTTTTAGCTATTTTTCTGCTCCTCTGGCCCAAGATTCATTCATCAGAGTCAAGCAATGGCTGTTGGAGAATTGGAGAATATAATTCTCATGTGCTGGAAATGGATGGAGATGTTATACTTGGAGGGCTTTTTCCCCTACATTACAGTACTCCACCACATGGTTATAATTTTACAAACCAACCACAGGGTCAGAGGTGTAATGGGTGAGTCTAATTGTGTTTTCCGATATAGATCAGTCTCTGGAAGTGAAAACTTCACCTAAAAAAAAAAAAAAAAAAAAACTTGAGCGGTTGGGTCTATTAGTCACTAAATGATTTCTGGCTCTGGCCCTGTCCAGGTACATGCAGTGTTACACTTTTAAATGAAAAAAATTAATAGGTAAAGAGCTGAAATATGCATATGGAGTTTTATATGGCATGAAAAGCTTCTTTTTTTTTTTTTTTTTAACTAATTGTGTATTATGTCAATACTTTTCCAGGATTTTTTTTTTTAATTCCTTAATCAACTATTACTGTCTTTTCAGGTTTGACCTGAGGGCTTTCCGCTGGGTCCAAACTATGGTGTTTGCAATTGATGAGATAAACAGAAACCCTCGGCTTCTGCCAGGTGTGAAACTTGGTTATCGGATCCTGGATGGCTGTGATCATGTCCACACCAGTCTACAGCATGCTTTCTCTCTGGTCAATGGACCTTCTCTCCTTCAGACAAATGGCTCTGTAGCCAGAAGCCTTCCTTGCTTTTCTACATCTCCTGTTCCTGCAATAATAGGCCAGGCATCATCTACACCTACCCGAGCTATAGCTGACACATTTGGGCCTTTTGAAATCCCTTTGGTGAGCTTGTACTTAAAAGATGAGAGTAAGAGTGAGGGACAGAACACTGCTGTATAAAATCAAAATGTGGCCTAAACTTAGGCATTCAACTCTATCTTTGTTATGTTGTTGAAGCATTTTACTCACTTTCAATGATCCTCAAAATGCCACTGATGCATAGTACTGCTTTTTTCATTCTCTTCCAGTGGAGTTTACTGTCATTTAACTGTGCATTACATGATACAATTCTTAAAATGATCAGTTGTTACTGAGATAGATGCCTAGTTGTTTTTTATGTGTACTAAGGACACTGTAAGATGGAATTACTATCATTGCATATATTAAAATGTTGAGTATACACCAAAAATCTGTTTGTCATATTGAGTTGAAATAAGTTGTAATGTATTGAAAAAATAATTGAAGAGTAAATAACTCTTATTACAATAAATAAAAGTTATTATTATTATTATTATTATTATTATTATTATTATTATTATTAGTAGTAGTAGTAGTAGTAGTAGTAACATGTTATTGTTGTTCTTGTTTATTTGAATACCATTTTTTCCATAATAGAGTGCACTATATAAGTATTTTAATCCATATCTATTTTGACCCCTAGTTAATGTTGCCCTTTGATTAGCCTCATGACTAGCCTCATGAAAACAAATTTACTCTGATGTCCTACTTGTAATTTTACTATAATTTACATCTCCAGCAGTAGATTGTTGGGTCTAATTTTATCTTACAGAACCTAAAGAAGTGTTGATTCATCAGTCTAAAGGCCCCAATAAGGACTCAATTAATGACCAATAACTTCAGGACCGACTGCTTGTTTCTTCATTATTATTGAATAGCACTGCTTTAAAAAATACATCAAATAGTATTCCTCACAACACACATACACATAACTTCACGTACAGAAATGAAAAAAATTTTGTCCGGTATTTATCTTTCATTTTTTTAATTTCCTCTCACTATTTAACTTCCTCCAGATCAGCTACTTTGCAACCTGCACATGTCTGACTGACAAACGCATGTACCCAACCTTTCTCCGGACTGTTCCCAGTGATGTCTTCCAGGTGCATGCACTGGTAAAACTGATGGCTCATTTTGGCTGGCACTGGGTGGGCACAATTGGCACAGATGATGACTATAGTCAATATGGAATCCAAGCCTTCACTGAGAAGTTTAAAAAAATGGGTGGTTGTGTGGCTTTTCATCACACCCTCCCCAAACAGCCCACCACAGACCAGATTAGTGCCATCACTGACACACTGGAAGCTTCCACAGCCAGAGTGATTGTGGTATTTGCCACAGAAGGTCAACTTCAACAGTTTCTATCAGAGGTGGCAAGGAGAAACCTAACAGGCAGGCAGTGGGTAGCCAGTGAAGCCTGGGTAACTGCCAATCTCCTTACATCCCCATTGTTCCAGCATGTGTTAACTGGGACCCTTGGATTCTCCTTTAGGGGTGCAAATATCTCTGGCCTCGCTGAGTTTCTTCTGAAAATACAGCCATCAAATAACCCAAGATCAGTCTTCACTAACATGTTCTGGGAAGAACAATTTAATTGCCGTCTGGATTATACCATCAGTGAGGGCTTGGACAGGCCGCTCTGTACAGGCTTGGAGAATCTGAAGGAAGTTAAAAGCAGCTACACAAGTGTGACTCCTGTGCGGGTTTCCTATAATGTGTACAAGGCCATTTATGCTATTACTCATGCTCTACACCAACTGCTACAGTGCACGTCTATAGCACAAGCTTCAGGCCAGAGAAACTGTAACTCCAGGGCAGAATTCACACCTGGACAGGTGATAGAATCATGCTGTCTTTGCTGTTTGCTAATACATTGCAATATCTTTGTGTTGTCATAAACATTTTTGCATGTTATTTACAGTTGCTTTATCATCTGAGGAGAGTGAATTTCACCAATCAGTTTGGGGAAAAGGTGTATTTTGATGGAAATGGTGAGCCAGTGCCTCTTTATGACATCATAAATTGGCAGAAAGATGGCCAAGGTGGAATCAGGTTTCAGAGAGTGGGCAGCTATGATGGTTCAGCACCGACTTGGCAGCAGCTCAAGCTGGACATGGACGTGATAGAGTGGACAGGAGGGCAGAGCCAGGTGTTCGGTCCAAAAAAACAAAAAAAAAACCTAGCTAGTCTATCATTAGTTAAGCATGTGTTTTAATTCATTGTACAGTAGTTATCACAAGTGAATTGAGTAGATAAGTCTGTGTACTATGCACTTTTTCCAATAATTATTAGTTTTTCCTGTCAATTTTTAAAATCTAATTCCAATGTACATTTTACTACAGATTCCTGTGTCTCAGTGCACGGCCCCATGTCCCCCTGGGACTCGACAAGCCATGCGACTAGGTGAACCTATCTGCTGTTTTGACTGTCTGCGTTGTACTGAGGGAGAGTTCACTAATACATCAGGTGAAAATGATTCAACATAAATGCACTATATACTGTAGCTGTAAAAACAGTGCTGCATATATACAGTATATATATTGTATATATAACATAAGTAGTGTTATGAACTTGGTTCACTTCTCAAAAATACCAATAATTATAATGTCCTGTAAATACTGTGTGTGTAAGTGTGTTTATGTGTGTTTCTGTGCATTTTTTTGCAGGAGCCACAGAATGTACCCGGTGTCCTTTGTATTACTGGTCCAATTCTGAGCGTGTGGGATGTGTGGAAGGCACGGAGGAATTCCTTTCCTTTCAGGAGATAATGGGTATCATCCTTGTTACCCTGTCTCTCCTGGGGGTTGCTGGAGCAACTGCTGTTTCTGTCATCTTTTTCCTCTACAGATCCACACCTATAGTCAAAGCAAACAACTCAGAGCTAAGTTTCCTGCTTTTGCTGTCATTGAAACTCTGCTTTCTCTGTTCACTGGTGTTTCTGGGGCGGCCTTCACTGTGGTCCTGCCAAGCCCGACAGGCAGCGTTTGGCATCAGTTTTGTCCTTTGCATCTCCTGCATCCTGGTCAAATCTATTGTGGTGCTGTTGGCTTTCCATTCCACCATGCCTGGGTCCAGTTCCCTCAAACAATTTGGCCCTCCTCAGCAAAGAGCATTTATTGTCAGTTGTACTGGAGGCCAAGCCATACTCTGCATTAGCTGGTTGGGGTTAGCACCCCCCTACCCTTTTAAGAACACATCTTATCAGGATGGCAGAATCATACTGGAGTGTAAAGATGTTTGGCCTATGGGCTTCTATTTGGTGCTTGGTTACATTGGTCTCCTCTCCTGTCTTTGCTTCATTCTGGCCTTTTTGGGTCGGAAACTTCCAGATACATTTAATGAGGCTAAGTTAATCACATTCAGTATGCTGATCTTTTTTGCTGTTTGGATTTCCTTTATACCTGCATACAATAGCACTCCAGGGAAATACACAGTAGCAGTGGAGATATTCGCCATACTTGCCTCGAGTTTTGGCTTACTTTTCTGTATTTTTGCTCCTAAATGTTACATTATTCTCCTGAGGCCTGAACTTAATACCAAAAAAGGAATAACTGGAAAAACATCTAAATGAACTATATTGAATAAGAATATATATATATATATTGAATATGTACTATATCATATATTGAAACGAATTAATTTAGATTAACTATTACTTCTATGGCGTGTAACCAAGATACACTTTTTTTTGCACTGTTGTTTAAGCGGAGAAAATAATTAATGTCATTGTTGAGTCTATTAATTGCAATCACAATACACAAAGGAGGAGTTGTCTAGATCTAGCATTTTAGTGTAATGGAATTCATAATACAACACTATTGTTTTTATAATTACTACAATTGTTCATGTTTAATAAATGTAAGTGAAATAAAGTTTCTTTTGTGTTTGCTACTCTTGGACAAACAGACCATTTCTTACATTTAATAAACTTGCTATGCTAAATAGTCATACAAGTTGGGGGAAGGGGGGTGGTATTTATTCAGGTTCCATATCACCACAAATTCAAATAATTTATAAATTGAATTATTCTTCAATTATTATGGAGATGCAATGCCACACCCCCATACCAACTTAAAGAGTGACTTTACACAGGGTTTTATGAATACAGAGGTACATTATCTGAGCTTGCTATTGGGTTTAAAAAACAAATTTCCCTGATGAACATATGTGAATTTTAAGATGTTTGGAGAGCAACTGATTCCATGGTTGTAAATTGAGTGATTTTGGTTTACTGTAGTCTTTCTGGCAGTTTCAACCCATCTGTAAAATGTAAAGAATTTCATGTGAATATTCTTTGTACCAGAGACCATCCAATTGTGCAATTGAGTGGACTGCATAAATGAGCAGGTTGCAGATGTTCCCCTAAAAAGTGTACAGTGAGAACATATTGTTATGTTGTATTATATCACCAACAATTGTTTAGATCCTATGCCAAAAAAAATTCTATTACCAGATAATACCTGCAATAACAGAACTGTTGAAAATAATTAACTCTTCACTCAGCAGTGGGTATGTTCCAAAATCTTTTTAATTAGCAGTTATTAAACCACTAATTAAGAAACCAGACCTCGACCCCTGACAGCTGTCCAATTACAGGCCGATATCAAACCTTCCCTTTATCTCTAAGATTCTTGAAAAGATAGTAGTACAGCAGCTATGTTTATATCTACATAGAAATAGCATACACAAACTGTATCAATCAGGATTTGGGCCTCATCACCGCACAGAGACAGCACTTGTTAAAGTAATAAATTACCTCCTACTGGTCTCTGATCAGGGTTGCGTCACTATGCTAGTGTTACTTAACCTCAGTGCAGCTTTTGATACCACTGATCATAGTATTTTCCTTCACCGATTGGAACGGCCCTCTCCTGGCTCAGATCCTATTTGACTGATTGTTATCAGTTTGTAGATTTAAATGGTGACTATTCTTTTAGACCCACTGCTTTTTTTCTGGGCAACATAATTCGTAAGCATGGTATTAGTTTTTATTGTTATGCTGATGATACACAGTTAGCAAAAGTAGATGAGAAAAAACAGCTGTGCAATGTGTGCAGGACCTAAGAGACTGAATGTTAATTAACTTCCTTCTGTTTAATTATTGGATCACATGCAGCTTTTTGATCACACTGTAACTTTAGATAGACTTTCTGTTCCATCAAGTGCAACAGTAAAAGATTTTGTTGTTATTATAGATTCCAGCCTTTCATTTGAATCACATGTAGATAATATTACCATGATAGCATTCTTTCACCTTAGAAATATTGACAAGATAAGGAATACACTATCACTAAACAATGCTTTTATCACCTCTGGGCTAGACTATTGTAACGCCTTACTGTCTTGTTGTTCAACATGGTGCATAAAGAAGCTTCAGTTGGTCCAGAATGCAGCAGCGAGAGTCCTCACTAGAACCAGAAGATATGAGCACCACCACTTTCTTATCCACACTGCATTGGCTCCCTGTGAAATTTTGTATTGATTTTAAATTACTACTTTAGATGTATAAAGCATTAAATGGTCTCACGCCGCAGTATCTGAGTGAACTGCTTGTCATGAACTAACCCAGGATGACCAGAAGACTTAGCGATTAGCGGTCAACCCTTTGTAGCGTGGATGGTAAACCCAAACGCGGAAGCAAGCGAGTAGGCAGGATAACCACGCAAATTAGTCTAAGGACTCTCACAGAAGGGGAGCAAGGGAAAAACACAAATTTAACCCGCGTCCTATGAACACACACTCGAATCAGAAAGTAAACCCAAGAAAGTGAGTACTCACGAAATGGTGGACGAGCAGTCTGAACCGACATGGGCGAACTCAATGACTGAGCGATGTGAAGCGCCATCTTGTCTCCTTTTATGCTTCCTGTTTTGCAACCGTACTACTTCCGGGTCCTAGTGCCGGTCGCGAAGCGGGTGTGTGTGACACCCTGTTCAGCTGCATGGATTCCACACCCGGTTTGGGAAGCCCAGATGTCTGCGGTTGACTGAGGAGAAGGCCTGTCCAGACAGAAGGGAGATTTAAGTTGGAGATACCTGGGAGTGGCGACGGACACACACACCACGGATTCACGGAGACGAAGACAAGGGAAACAAACAGGAACACTTCTAGGGAAACACAAGGAGTACAGGTAAGTAGTTAGGTAAGTAAACTCTTTTTACTTGCACTTCGGAGATTCGGTCCACTTTTGTCGATACGACTAATATATATATATTGTGCAAAAGTCTTAGGCACCATATTATATGCTGTACCAATTTTGTTATATATGTTTATCATGTCTGCATAATTACGTGCAAAATCATTTAGTATTTCCATATATAAATTAAAAATTAATAAATAAATAATAACATTACAGGAGAATATATCCATTGCTGTAAAGAAAGAAATTCACAAGACAGACCAGTTTTCAGATGGAAACAAAAAAACCTAATGTACGCTGTATTTACCCTACTTATAGCAAAAGAAAATGTGCTTGCATACCAAAGAAAATGTGCTTGCATGAAAAACAGCACATATAGGGGGTAACATCAGTATTTTACAGTACATTCTAGCACTGCGGCAGACATACATTACAGTAGCAGTACAGCAAAAATATAGCAAAAATTAAATACTCCTGAAGAGCTTCTTTATTACATCATGGAGAAAAAGTGAGACATGAGAATCTTTTAAACAAAGAACTGAGTTTTAACATAGAAAACAAAGGGGGAAAAATGAGAATCTAATAATTCTAAGGCAAAAGGAGGAGACTAGTCAAGTAGAACTAGAAACAGCTACTGGTCCCTTCCTGGAGGCTGAAATTCTTCTGCTCTGAACTGACCTGTTCTGAAAGCCAAACTTACAGAGTGTTCTCATTTGCATATTTGAATATTTAAATCTATTTGACCAGTCAGCACATTACATGCTCTTGGCAGGAGTTTGGGTCTCCTGTTATCATCAGAGAGAGAGAGAGAGAGAGAGAGAAGAAAGGGAAAACTTTAATCCTTTGTTCACACCTTTACTATTACAATTCTATAGGAACATTTTGACATGACTGTGATTGCATATCTGTGATCCTCAGTTTATGGCACTGCAAATGAATCTAAACATGGCATATCTAGGACATTTACTCTTTAATTTTTTACACTCTTGTATCCAGTCATGACATTGTTCTTCTTTGGACTACTCCCATCATGGGGTGACCACAGTGGACCACCTGATCCGCATACAACTTGGCACAAATTTTTCTGCCAGATGCCATTCCTGATGCAATTCTGTCCAGGTTTGGGACTTACACTGAGGATGCCCTGTATCCAGTGCTGGCTCTGGGCATTGACTGGGAATCAAATCAAACTCAGGCCTTCCTCATGGCAGGTGAGAAGCCTACCACTGAGTCACCAATGTCCTACATACATTGATGGCATATACAGATGTGGCCATTAAGACTGCGTGTGTTTTCCCGCGAGATGCCGCAATTTAGCCGTAACTTGCCGTAAGCAACATTCGGGAATTTAAATAAATGTGTTGTGCTTCACTGAATATCCGCCAGATGGCGCATGGAA
>JAOVVA010000033.1:2085522-2099809 GCA_028565275.1 Leiocassis micropogon
GTCATCTAGCGACATTTGGCGACTTTTCGAGCAGACTTTAGCTACTTTCCATTGAAAATAGTTGGCAACACTGCGCAGGGCAAAGCAGAGATGCGCATTCACACCTCTGACCATTTTAGTTTATTTTTCCTAATTTTCTCACTAAGCTTTTGCTAAGTAAAACATTGTCATTTAATGTCGCTTAAATAGTTAAGGTCAGCATGTAGATACAGTAACAATGCTAATCATGCTAACATATTGCCTAGTGTAGCTTAGCACAAACATGTTAGCTCAAGGTGGATAAGCTAATGCCTTATGTAGCTCACAGATGGTTGTCAGTATCAGCTGAGTGTAAATGTTCTAATGTATTTCACCCTGTTTCGGATAGCTTTAGCTTATCCCTGCTGAAAAAAACAGCATAGACCAGCTCTCCAACTTGACCAGCAATTATACCAGCATATGTTATGTTTTGGTGCTGGTATTATGGGGACCAGCAGTAGGGGGGCACTGGTGGCTTAGTGGTAGGTGTTTCGCCTGCCATGCGGATGGCCCGGGCTCGATTCCCAGCCAGTGCCCAAACCCCTCAGCCACTGGATGCAGTGCCGTTTCCAGGCCCAGATAAAATGGGAGGGTTGCGTCAGGAAGGGCATCCGGCGTAAAAAAAAACCTGTGCCAAGTTGTTGTGCGGACTGGATATTCTGCTGTGGCGACCCCTTGCCGGGAGCAGCCGAAAGACCAACAACATCAGTAAGGTGAAACTCATATATTATATAGATTCACTTCACACAAACCGATATATTTCAAGTGTTTATTTCTTTTAATTTATATGATTGTGGCTTAGAGGCTAATAAAAACCCAAAATTCAGTCTCTCAGAAAATTAGAATATTGTGAAAAAGTTCAATGTTGGAGACTCATGGTGTCACACTCTCATCAGCTAATTAACTAAAAACACCTGCAAAGGTTTCCTGATCCTTTAAATGGTCTCTCAGTCTGGTTCAATAGGTCACAAAAGGTCACAAGAAGCTGGCTGTTTACAGAGTGCTATATCCAAGCACTGTCGAGTTATCAGGAAATTTGCACATCAGCTTCTGCTTCAAACTCGAAAAAAGCCATTAGCCAACTACTGTACAGGGGACATGAGTATCAACTCTGGAATCACTTTTTAATTCTTGTGTCTGACAGCTTTGCAGGTTACACAATTGTTCAAAGTGGATTCAACTAAGTGGTCGATATCCTTAAACAAACAAAAAAAAAAACACAAAAAAGGTACATCACTACTTCTGATAAATATTAGTTAAATAAAATGTAAACAAATACAACAAAATTATTTAACTAAGCTTAATTCAATTCAATTCAATTTTATTTGTATAGCGCTTTTAACAATTGACATTGTCGCAAAGCAGCTTTACACAATCAAAAGAATTAAGTTTGTATGAAATGTGAATGTGTATGAATCAAAATGATAAGATTGTCCCTGATGAGCAAGCCGAGGATGACGGCAACAGTGGCAAGGAAAAACTCCCTGAGTTTACTCTTAACGCATACCATTCCATAAACCATTTAGCAAACATGTAATACACATCATATTACATTCTTTATGACTACATGGAACCACTTAAATAACAATCATACCATAACATAAGTTACTCTTTCTCTCTTGTACTGAGCACAATAGTAATTAAATTAAATATCAAGTAACTCAGATTCAAGTGATTAGTCCTTTGTATAAGTAAAGAGTGGTGTTATAATACCATCAGTGTCCCTGAGATGACCAGCAGCCGATGCGCTTCCCTGTCTCACATGTTACTGACTGCAGTCTCTTACATGCAGGTTTTTATACACAAACCCTATACTGTTACATCACAGTTACGTCATAGTAGAGATTGTGAGGTGGCGATTCTCTCTCACAGATGGTGCTTTTATGTTGAGTCTTTACCTTTGCTCGATTAGTGACTGTGAGGTGAAGCATACTGTGATGTCATACTCTGATCGTGTCACATTACTGGAAAGTTGAATGGAAAGGAAAAATGTGGTATAAAAGGTACACAAGCAACCTTAAATGTATTGTGAAACTAAGCCCATTCAAGAATTTGTGGGAGATTCAATAGGAATGGACAGCCGCTGGAGTCAATGCTTCAAGAGCAACCACACACAGACTTATACGGGACATGGGCTACAGTTGTCGAATTCCTTGTGTCAAGCCACTCTTGAGCCAGAGAGAACGTCAGAGATGTCTTACCTGGGCTAAGGACAAAAAGGATTGGATTGTTTCTCAGTGGGCCAAAGTCCTGTTTTCAGATGAAAGTAAATTTTTCATTTCATTTGGAAATCAAGTTCCTTTGTCTGAAGGAAGCAAGGAGACGAACAGAATACAAGTTGCTTGAATTCCAGTGTATAGTTTGTAGTCAGTGGTGGCTTGCAGAGTCATCTGCTGGTGTTGGTCCACTGTGTTTTATCAGGCCCAAGGTCAGCGCAGCCGTGTACCAGGAAGTTTTAGAGCACTCCATGCTTTCCCCTGATGACCAACTGTAGAGAATATTTAATTTTTAGTGTGTTTCATGATATTATGTGTGCACGAGAACGGAGTGTTTTCTTTCTTTGACCTTGACACGCTGCGCTATCCGCAAACTCATTGAATCTATGTTCAGGGTTGTAAAACTGCTGAAGGCTCATAATTGCAGAACTGTTCCCAAGCTTCTGTTCTTCTCCACGTTATCTTTTATAAACATTCCATTTTATAAACACATATACTCCTGTTTTCCACAATAAACTTTGAACATCTCACTGAGCACTGACTTGTGTGTTTCATTGAGGGGTTCCCAGGATTCCAGACGGGAAAAGCAGAATAGCAGAATACAGGCTGCACTGAGTGGACAAAAGGGGGTCTACCAAACTTCAAGAAATCCTTAAACCAGCTTTATGGAGATGCTGATTTCATTTTCCAGCAGGAATTGGCACCCACCTACTCTGCTAAAAGTACTAATACCTGGTTTAAGGACTATGGTATCCCTGTGCTTGATGGACCAGCAAACTCACCCGAACAAAATCCGATAGAAAATCTATAGGGTACCTTGATAAGGAAGATGCGAGACACCAGACCCGACAACACAGAAGAGCTGAAGGCCGCTATCACAGCAACCTGGGCTTCTATAACATGTCAGCAGTGCCACAGACTGATCGCCTCCATGCCATGGTGCCATTGCTGCAGTAATTCATGCAAAGTTACACCCGACCAAGTATTGAGAGCTGTACATGTTTATACTTTTCAGTAGTCCAACATTTCTGTGTTTTTTTGGATAAAAAATATATGATTTTTTAAAATTAAATTACGGAAATAAATCAACTTTTTGATGATATTCTAATTTTTTGAGATGCACCTGTATTTTGCTTCAAGGTCAGTAAAATACCTAAATACCCCCAAAATGTCGGACGTTTTGCAATTCTATGTTCAGAATATAGACCTGACCAAACATCATCCTATAGTTGTTGCTCAGTCACGCTTTGTCTTCAAGTAGGCCCTCAACAGCACCCTCAACAGCTTGCTCACACTCCTCTAGTAGCTCCAAAAGGCCAACCTTCACACGTCTGACCTAATCCTCCATAGCAGAGCTCTGGTTAAAGAGAACAGGAGAATTTAGTAAAAACAAAGATAAATAGGTTTTACAAAATATCTAGTTGTGATAGATACATAAGCACATGTACCAACAGACTGTGTAAAATACTGTTTTGGAAATTCTGTAATGTAAATAAACTGCTTCTGCTAATGTTAACCATTGAACTTTGTTAGCGTTAGCCACTGTCTGTCTGTATTATTACTGTCTGTATCTATGCATTTAATTAACCTGAAATTTACTTGTATACAAATAAGTTAAGCGATATAACACTCGTATATGAGCCTTAGTTCAACCCTGAAGCCAAAAAAGATTGACATGTTTATGAGCGTTTAGCTCGCTATCTCCTGTAAATCTAGCCTCAGCTTGTGTCTCTCGTGGACTGCAGCACGTTATATTCCAGTCACATAAATAACCTGCAGATTAACTCTTACCCAAAAAATAAATAAATGCATTCTGAAGGCATTTTTAGAGAGCACAAACACTCTTCTTATAAGTTTCTTGGGTAGTGCAGCTTTTGTAATAGCAACATTAGTAGTATTTCTGAACTTTTAGCCTCTTTTTGAGGGAAAGAAGAGTAACATTGTAAGTTTGTGACACTGACAGTAAGCTGTCAAGTTAACTCCAGACTTGGTAAACAGATTATCTAAGTTATGTTAAGTCACATCTGACAGATGCTAGTGCTGCCAGAATTTTCAAAATGGCAGATAAAAACTAAACTGGGAAATAAACTGTTAATTACCCCAAAAATTGTTCGTAAAAAAGTCTCCACTTACCCGATTAATAAATAGGTCTTGAATGGGCATGTTTAGTGTGAAATCTTGACACACTTTTGTGGCAGGAGAGGGAGGGGGAATCACACCATCCAAATGGCAGCCGCATGCCATTTACACACCATTCACACAAGTTGCAGGGCCCCGGAGATTTTGAGTGGCTAATACTGTAGTAGCCTACCTCATCTGTCATGTCCTTAATTTCTTTAAGTTAATTCTCAAGTAATCTACCTATTATATAGTACAAATAGACAACTTTTCTTTATCTTCCTTTATCTGTTTCATTCATAGTTGTAAACTTCTTATACAGTATGTGCAACTTATGGCACTCTCAAGTAGTTGGTAGGAGCAACTCTTGTCTGTCAGCACATTTTGTTGTGTTGTATAAAGTGGCGGCTATCCACTCTCTCTGATGCTAATAAAAAAAATATAATAAATTTTCCAGATTGCAAAAATGCAAACAAGAGAGCAGTTGCACCTTCTGCAGCTGCAGTTGCAAGACAAAGAAAGATCTAGCAGTTGTAGCTGCTGATTTGGTTCAGCTGCAGCAGGAAGAGCACAAGAGATCCATGAAAATACAGTGGAACCTTGGATTATGAACATAATGTGTGTGTGTGTTTGTGTGTGAAGCTAAAGTAAGAGGAGAGGAGGAATCAGACCCTCCCCTCTCCCTTTTCTCGCACACACACACACATTATGGAAACACCGAACATCGCTAATGACGCTCGAGTGAGCGCACACTAATAGAATCACTTCTCAAAAGTAAAAATAAAACAAATAAACCTGCACTTTACCTTTGAAAAAAATCTCAACAGAGCAGTGTTTCCATTAATAGAGTGTGTGTGTGTGTATGTGTAAAGGCAAGAGGAGGAGGAGTGGGTGTGTGTGTGTGTGTGTGTGTGTGTGTGTGTGGGCGAGAGGAGGAGGGGTGTGTGTGAAGGGGCACAGTGTCAAATGACGCGCGCACACACGCACACACACACACACACTGAAATGGGGCAGGCTGATACAAAAAGAGAAAGAGAGAGAGAGAAAACGGATCTTTAACCTTTCCAATGAGACTTTTTTTTTTGCTTTACACTCGCGCACACACGTGTGTTATAATAAACAGTACATGCCCGCTGTACAAACACACATACAAACACAAAATAAAAGAGGTTTTACATGCACACACGTGGTCACAGTGTTACAGTAAATAGTACACGCGCACACAGATGTTGATTATACCAGTGAGAGACGTGCACTAAGACTGAGCAGGGGAGTCGGTTACCCACAATTCCACAGTGCGCGAGAGAGAGAAACCATTGGCTCAGCTGTGATCACGTGACGCTCGGCGTCAAAACAAAAAGCGCATGCGTGCTACATGATACTCAGTATTCGTAAACCAAGACTTGTTCATTTTTCTAGACAAAATGTATTAAAATTCTTTGCTCATCTTGCGGAACATTCTCAAACCATGTTACTCGCAATACGAAATACTGTATTGCTGATTAAAAAACATAGAACCCTACCTGCAAAATATGCAGAAATATCAAGATGTAACAATTCAGAGATGGTGTAGAAATTAGATGGTATCTCATGAAAACTCTCAGCAGAAAATGAGGAATCATATGGTGCACATGCGGTTTTTATATTGCCCCCGTAAAAACAACACAAACACCACACAATTTACATGCAGCTGCCTTGTGAACACCCTACTTTTATCTTAAAAACTACCTCTGAATTCCATGGTGCGTTTGTATGGAAGCCGTACAAACTTAATGTGTTCTTGAGGCATTACGACAGCCACAGTAGAAATACTGTATGGGCTTCTGGAAATGTCTTCTGAATCTAAATGATCCATAAACATTGCACATTGCTGTTAAATTGTTCTGAAGGCACTTCAGGTTGATCAACAAATAGTGGTTTTCATGCTGCATTAGGAGAAAATCTTGGACAAGACCATCGACCTTGCCACGAACTTATGACCAGGCTACAAATGCTGGATTCTTATAAGTCTGTCTTAAGAAGACCATAGGAAATGCTTAAAACGATGTTAGCAGCTGTCTGTATAGGTATTTGTTACCGCTGCTTTCATTAAAGAATAAGTAATGGGGAGGGAATAAAGAATTTAACAGTGTTATTTGGGACATCATAGGATGGTTTCCAGGGAGAAGGAGATTTTCACCTAACTTCCAATGCTGTCTCCTGATTCAAGAGTATGGAGCAATTAGAATAATTATATTAATAGGATAAAAAAATATCTACCCATTACTATATTATTATTTAGTAGATAAAATTAAACAATAATATTCTGGATAGGAAGGTGTAATACAAAAATAAAGTGATATTAAATAATATCGGGTAATAAGGAAAATGGCAGGAAAAAGTATTAAAACAATTAAAGTGAAGAACAAAAAGGGAAAAAAATACTTCCAGTCTCTACAGAATACTAGAGGATACAAGTATACAATAGGATTTGGCAGAGGAAATGTAGATTTTCAAAGAATTTAGATGGGTCAGTTGATAAACCTATCCTGTGATTAGAAGTATACATCTATCTTAGGCCCATACAGATAACTGCTACAATGCATGGATGTAATAAAAATATACTTTAAAAAAGCAGTAAAAAGTAACTCTTGAAACAAAGCCAACAATTCATGTCACAATAAAATATAGTCTCGGGTAAAATTTGAGTTGTTTTATAAGGAAATTAGCTGCTTAGTTTTACTGAACATCCTGCAGAACCAGACACAGTCCTTATGAGGACTTTGTCAGCCTTGTTTTTTATGCATGCTAGAAACTAAAAGCTTGCTTTTGTGGTATTTTACATGATATGCTGTTTTCTATTCTGGCCTACAGATATTTTTCCTAGATACTGTATATATTAGTTACATTTACCTTCCATTTAATTTACTCTATTTTTACTCATTTTAAGTGTTTTTTGTTTTCTACCCATTTTTATATGTCAAAGTACCAATGCAAATATGTAATTATTTATTTTTTTACTTACATTTACTCAGTTCGTCATGCTTTTACAGCATTAAGATGTATTTTATATTGGTTTTTTTTTTTATATATTTTATATACTTTACATGTGTACAAAAATACATTGCTGACTTATACAGAGACATGTGCATATATTATTTGCAAACATGCTATTTTATATTAAGGAACTGACACATAATTTGGAATCTACAAGGGGTGCTGGAACCAATTGCTTGCAGATATTGAGGGCATATCTCATTAGATACACTGTATTGCTGCCTGTTTATAATTTACAATCTAATATCCTGTATATGATTATTTTTATTTTCCCATTAGATGCTGCTTGGTATTTTCTTCTGGTTTAAGTAAAATAATGTAACACTTTGGTGCAAATAAGCACAAAAGGAGACCGAAGCTAGAAGCTAAAATAGCAAATATTTCAACTGCTGTAGTGAATTTACCAGGTGAACTTACATAGGCAGGTATAAATGCCAGCCACACTGCACAAAATATTAACATGCTAAAAGTAATATATTTAGCCTCATTATAATTTCCAGGTAATTGTCGAGCCAGAAATGCCAGAATGAAACACAAACAAGCCAAGAATCCAATGTAGCCGAGCACACACCAGAAGGCCAACTCGGATCCCACTTTGCAGGCTAGAATGATCTTAGAGCGCTGATACTGTGTGTTTTTGTAAGGGAATGGAGGAGAGAATGTAAGCCATGCAGCACAGATGACCATCTGGACCAATGTGCAGACAAAGATGATGATCCTCTGCTGTATAGGTCCAAGCCATTTCATTATATTGTTTCCAGGCTGGGTGGCTGTGAAAGCAGCAAGAACCACTAAGGTTTTACCCAAGATGCAGGAAATGCAAAGTGAGAAGGTGATGCTAAAGGTAGTGTAGTGCAGCATGCATGACCAAGAAGTGGGCTTCCCAATAAAGATCAGTGCACAAAGGAAACACAGGGTCAAGGATAAAAGGATGAAGAAGCTCAACTCTGAGTTGTTCATCCGCACAATAGGAGTGTTTCTGTGATAGAGAAAAACTGCAAACACAGCTAAGGTAACAACAGCTCCAACAGTAGCAGTAACTGTCAATGTTATCCCCATTGCATCATAGGAAAGAAACTCAATGACCTTAGGAATGCATTCTGTTCCATCTGCATTGGACCAGAAATCTTCAGTACAGGCCATACAGTCTATTGAATCTTTAAAAGCATAAAAAAACAAAAAACATTAAAAGGATAGTATTACCATTGCATTCATATTATTGATGATGCTTAATTTTTTACTGAGACCACAAACCTGTCTGATTACTAATTTTGCCACTATCACATTTAACACAGTCAAAGCAGCACAGAGGTTTCCCTTTAAGGACAGCCTTCCTAAATCCTGGAGGACAACTGGTACTGCAAACAGAGACTGGCACCTGTTTTGCCACAAGAAAAACATTTTTCTGGGTCAAATACAGGCCTGTATCAAGCAAAGAAAACATTTAAATTACTGTAACAGGGTTAATTACCATCCAGTGCATTATTAAAACCTGGAAGTGAGGAAGAAATGTGGCCAATTAAAATAGATGACAGAGATCACCTAAATGCTTAATGCTTGCATGGAAAGTAAAAGTTGACAGCATAAATTATAGCTATGTTAAATAGTGTGAGATTTGTTAAATAAAGATTAAAGCAGTTTTCCCTTAAATTAATCACACTTTTGATACTGAAAATGGTTTAATGCCATGCATTTCAAGGCATTACTACCACAGCATTAAAACACAAAGAGAGTGCATGGGTTACATGTTTGTGTTCTTCCATGGAGACTCAAAGCCATTACCAAAATGAAAAGAGTTCAAAACTGTGTAGATAGCCTGATACAGTGGACTACTGTTTACTAGTCTTTTAATAAATGCTGTTGTAAAGGAGTGTTGAGCAGTATTTTCATGTGGTGAATGTGTTCCCATACTGAACTAAATTCAGAGTAAAGCTTGCCTCATTTTTGTTTCCAGCCCATGTAATAGGTGTGTCGTAAATAACCAGCTCATTCCCAGCCTCACGGGTCCCATCATACATGCCCACTTTAATCAGTTCAATATTGCCAGCTAGGCCCTTCTGCCAGTTGATCAGATCATAGTATGCAATCGATTCTCCATTCATATCAAATTTCAATAACTCTCCTAAAACAGTGAGTGAGACCTTTTGCAGATAATACTGGAGCTATGAAACCACAGGTGATGAAAACAAAGTCTCATATTAATCGGTTTCTACAATATTTCAAGGCTGTGAATTTCAGTAATACATATAGTTTCATATTATTCACTGTGAGTAGACATTCTTTCTGTCAACATACCTAAAGGTATAGAGTGAGCTAAATATATATGATGGAATATTTCAGGTATGGAAACATTTTAACAGTGATTATAATCTTACACTATTCTTGGTAAAAATAAAGAGAATTGCTCTCACCTGCCAAGGGTAGATGTTACTATTGTCCGCACATGAGGAGTTAATAAATGGTCCATTTCCAGGTTGGCAGGAAATGATATTGTGGAGGGAGTGAGCAATAGCATACACACCTTTGTATACATTATAAGTAATTCGAAGAGTAGATGTGTTCCTGTAGACAGAATATTTCTTGTTGAGTGGCTCTTGCCCAGTGCATAGGGGGAGCTGAGAATTTGGGGTAAAGGATGAAAAGGGAGTGCACCCATACAAAGCACCCCACAGTTCATGCACCCAAATGTTGGAGGAGTATGTCTCTGGGTTTACTGTTGTTATATAGTCTTTCAGCTTTGGAATATAGCTGTATCGTATCCCAAACCCAATCATGCCTCCCAGAAAAGGGTAATACTCACTTCCTGTGAATGGTGTAACTGTTGCCAAGGTTTCACTGGCAATCCACTGAATCCCAGTAATATTCAGATTCATATAGTCCTTTATAAATGGTGTGAATTCTCCCTCAGCTGAAAAAACCACTACTACTCGAGCACTGGAGCTGTTCATCACATGGATAATCTCCATTCCTCTCTGACTGTTGTATAAAAGTGGAATTATTTCCTGATAGGACACACAAACATTTGTACCATCCAGCTCCTTAAGTAGTCTCTGCAGGGCAGAGTCACCATACTCATGATCTCCTCGCAGTATACCTATCCATGTCCAGTTGAAATGTATCAGCAGTTTGGCAATGGCTTTCACCTGGTAGGCATCACTAGGGGTGACCCTAAAAAAGTTGGGGAATTCTTTTCTGTCACTGAGGCATGAACAAGAGGAGAAGTAACTGATCTGAAAGAGACATGAACAGAAGTTTTTATTATTATTATTATTATTATTATTTTCATAAGAAGTACTATATAAGCAATATAACACTATAAGCTCAGAATTATAAGTATGTTAATTCACATTGTGACTTATAATGCAAATATTTGTATTCTTAATTCTAAAGTCAGAAGCAGGATAAATAACTTAATTTATGCTTAGTTCCTTAGTGTATTTGTATTGTGTATTAAAATAAAGAATTATGTTATTGCAAAAAAGTACATACCACTGGAATCTTGAAATTTTGTAAAATTCTAGAAACCATAGTAGACTCAGCTGACCCAGATTCAGCAATAACAGCCAACACAGGGCTAGCATTTAAACACATGGGTCTGTCTGCTTCATTTGGTCCATTTATAACAGCCAGAGCTGCTCTCTGAGCTGTTAATGGGTATGAACAGGAATCGAATATTTTATAGCCCAGAGTGTGGTTAGGTAGCAGTTCAGAACTATTGTTAATTTCCTCCACAGCAAGCTTCAGGGTCAAAGCCCAGCGGAAAGCTCTGGGATCAAACCTGTAAGAATCAATGGGAGTAAGAGCCAGCACAGGCAAATTATGACAGGTGTCAAAAAAATAAACTTGATTCAAGTATGATTTTAAGGTATATTCTACATTTTAACCTGTGTATACATGCTCAATTCTGTTAGTATCATTATTAATAGTATTGTTTTCTACAGAAAATTTTTTTTGTTTTATACTAAAAATACTTTATTGGTCAACAATTCATTGTCTCGTTTAGTGAAATAAGACAGTACAATAATTTATACCCATCACACCCTACTGGTCCCGGCTTGTATGTGCAGTTCAAATCTGGCATTCCCTGTTTGAAATGAATAGGGAAAATTCCTCCAATGAGAAAATCTCCATCAGCAATGAAACCTGGTCTCAAATTATTCTGTAGAGTGCAAATCGGATCTAAGGATAAAATGAGAAAAGAAAAGTGAAGCACTAGTAGCCACATTATTATACAACCCATTGTCAAGGATGAATGCCTGATTTCTTACATTGTATAGAGAAGGGGAAGGCAACAATGTTTTATATGCCATGCGTAAGCTTGTCTCTGTGTATTCATGTGTCACAGTCACAAGGGAGCCCACAATCCCCACAATCATATACTTAGTTGAAATGGTACATCATGTGCGCTGTTAAATTTTCGATTATTTCTATTATTATACATACTGTATAAGCGCATAACTAAATGCTGAGAAAAAATGATTTCTGATTTAGAAGTCTTGCATTAATGAAATATAACATTTATTAAATATGTAATGGATGACTGGATGGATGGATGGCTTGGTACACCCTAGATGAGGTGCCAATCCATTGCAGGGCGTGCACACATACACATATGGTCATTGACACACTAAGGTGTGTGCAAAGCAACAGTGCAAACCACTAAGCCACAGTGCCATCCATACACAGCCTATTTAATTTAATTTACTTTTTAAAGTTGGACGTTCATAATAAAGCATATTTTTTAGTTAAAGTGCTGACCAACCAAAAGCCAGTAGATTTTTGAGGTGTGACTACTATTCTTGTTTTTCTAACAGCAGCATCCTTTTTTTCCAGGTCTGTTGGAAAACGGCAGACATAAAACCAAGCTGCACTGAACAAAAAAGGTGCATGCCTTATTAAAATATTTTACTTCACTATTTTCCCTTACACTGTTATGATTACAGTTTTTACAGTCAACAAAATTTTTTTGCAAAATTTCTTAAGCAGCCAATTGTGCCAATACTGCTGCCCTCTGCTTTTTACTATTTACCCATACAGTATCTACAAAAGCCTGGGACGAAATGTTAAAAAGACCTTCTTGAGAAAAAAAGAAGGATAAAATTTACACAATGTTATCTAGGAAGAGAGTGATACTTCAGACATTATCCTTCTTGCAAATTTTAGTTATTATTTTAACTTCTTCTAAAATAATACAGTACATTATCTGCCATTGTTATGTTAATGACACACAGTTGTATGTTTCAGCAGACCCGGATGAGAGACAGTTTTTTAAAGTTCAGGAAGGTGTAAAGGACATCTGAAACTTCATGCTGAGCTCCCTTCTAATTGATTCTGACATGATAGAATTATGTCTACTAGGACTACATGTATCTAATGTAAGCTTTTTTTATTTAAATAGAAACTCTTGATGGTCTTTGAGTTGCATCATCTGCAGCAGTAAACCTTGGTTAATTATTGGCTCCAGTCTCTCATTTAAAGCTCAAGTAGCTAATATTATTAGTGTTTTGAGTAAAAATATGTATAGACAAACATATTTAAAGATTAACTTTTCATCCACTGTGAGTGAACCTCTTATGGTCACTCAAACATTGCTTGTGGAGTTCTGGATGCTCAATTCAGCTAGGTTCATTCAGAAACACAACTCTGTGCGGGAAGGCGCATGGTGCTACAATTTTTGTTTACATCAATACAAAATGGTGTGGGGAACTCTGTACTCTGTTTCTAGTTACTGCTAACTGTTAGTGGAGTTTGTGACCATTAGATCCAGACCCTTTTTATTTACTATACAGTAGGATGTGATTTTGTCACATGCTCATAGAAGCTGTGTACATTCCACCTAGTTCCAATGCTAAGGAGGTGCTCGTTGAACTGTAAGTGAACTGAACAATACACACCCAGATGGACTTTTTCTTGTCATTTAAGATTTTAACCATGCAAATCTCAGGTCAGTGCTCCCAGCATTCTATCAGAATGTGGACTTTGCAAGCAAAGGAGCAAACCTAATGAATCCTGTTGGCACATGCAGAATGGAGCCCTGCCCCCATCTTAGCTACAGTACTCAGACTACATTTCGGTTACACTAATTCCAGCATACAAGCACTCCAAACCAAGTTAAAAACTGGCCAGCAGGAGCCATCTTTGCTCTTCAGGGTTGCTCATCTGACTGGCTCATGTTCACGAAGACTGCAACTAGAAGCCATGGATGGGTACAAAGGTGTAAGTACTGCTGAGAATCTAAGACTCTGTCTTCAGAGCAGGTGAAAGAGCAGCCCTAAGAATAATGAGGGCAAAACTGTCCTAGGTCTTCAGTGCTACAAAACAGTAAAATGTTCAGAGAACACAACCAGGAAAGAGAACTTTGGAGGTCACTGCTTGATGAAGAGACCAGGACCACATCATCTGCAAATAACAGATGCAATCCTGAGGCCACAAAACAGGACACCCCAACTTCTTACAGATGGAACCATTAAGAATGCGCATCTCGAATCTGATGAGCTATTGCGGCAGTACGTGGGCCGCAGTGAAGTTCTCAGGCACATGACGTACATTACCTGTAGGGGGCAGTCATGTTTCTGTCTCGGGTATTGAGTGTCTATTGAAGCCGATAAAGTTAATCTCTCAGGCGCCTATAGACATGGTGGAGGAAGGGGCCAAATGTTCACCGGGGTACAGGAAGCTGCCATTGTCAACTTGGCTTTGGAAAATAATGAAATCAGATAACAACAACACAAACAACACAAAAATATGTGCTACTCGCTGAATACAACGCGACAGCACGCAGAATCCCCGGGCTTTGACTGCACTTTCTCCATTCGTTAGTATTGTAGTAGTACACTAAAAAAAATGCTGGGTTTCTGTAAACACATCGTTGGGTTGTTTATGCTGGGTCAAAATTCTGT
>JAOVVA010000033.1:2099909-2119354 GCA_028565275.1 Leiocassis micropogon
TACACTCCATTTGAGGGCATAAGTTCTTCTAGTGGAGGGAGCCCTAGCACTTAGAATAGTTTCAATTATGCTGGCTGAAGAAGACCAGCATCTCCTAATTTTTCCCCCTCAGGGGCCAGACTTGAAGGTTCCAGAGCTCGGGCCGGGTATGAAATATTGTCCCCTGCGCCTGAGACAGAAGATCCCTCCTCACTGGAATCACTCACAATGAGCCGTCGAGGAGAGATATTAGATCCGAGAACCACACTCTGGTCGGCCAACGGAGTGCTATCAATAAGAGGGCGCAAACCTTGTTGACAGACCTTCAGCAGGACTCCCGGGAGCAAGGCTATCGGAGGGAATGCATAAAGACGTAATCTGGGCCACGTATGGGCCATCACATCCAGACCCAGGGGAGCTGGAGGAGTCAGAGAGTAGTAATGGGGACATTGCGCTGTTTCTTGCGAGGCAAAGAGGTCCACCTCTACTACATAAAATCTCTCCCAAATTTGATAGACTACTTTGGGGTGGAGTTTCCATTCCCCATGTGTCACAGCTTGTCTGCACAGCAAGTTTGCTCCCACATTCATATGCCCCGGAATGTAAATCGCCCTGAGGGACAGGAACTAGTCCAGTCCCCAAAGCAGAACCTGGTGCGCTAGCTTATTCAAGTGGCGCGAGCGCAGTCCGCCCTGGCGATTTATGTACGAGACTACCGTAGTGTTGTCCACCCGCACTAGGACACGGTAGCATCTCAACTGCTGGAGGAAGTGTTTCAGGGCCAGAAATAGAGGCATCATTTCGAGGCAATCCCCTGGCTCTTAGCCAGAACTGAAACGATCTCATGTGCAGAAGGCCCAAGCATATCACCGTGGACGCAGCTGCCATGAGACGTAAGATCTCTAAAAGTGATGAACAGTCACTTTCTGGCCTAGTTTGATTTCCTTCAGGGTGTTGGAATTTCCTTCAGGGTGTTGGTGAATGGATTCGACACACGTCCAAATGGAAGGACCCGATACTGGTAAGCTTCGCCCCCGAAAGGGAACCTCAGGAACTTCCTGTGTTGTGGCAATATTTCTTTATGAAAATATGCGTCCTTCAGGTCGATTGTTACAAACCAATCCTCTGGTTGGATTTGAGAAAAAAATATTTTGACAGTCAACATTTTGAACCTGTATTTTCTGAGATAGTGGTTCAACCCTCAGAGATCTAAAATTGGACACAGCCCCCCGTCTTTCTTGGGAACCAAGAAATACCGACTATAGTAGCCTGCCTCTGTCTGGCAGGGGAACATGTTCTATGGGCCCTTTTTCCAGCAAAGTCTGAAATTACTGAGTCAGCAGATGTGCTCTTTCCGGTTTCACAGAAGTGGAGACCACGCCGTTGAAACGCGGAGGACGATGTGCAAACTGAATCCTGTAGCCTCTCTCTACAGTCCTTCGTACCCAAGGAGATATGCCTGGCAGTAGCTTCCATGCTGGCAGTTTCTCCAAAAGGGGCACAAGTTTTGACACTTCAGCTAGATGGGGGGGTGTTAGATGTTCGGCATCCTGAAACTTGGCAGGAGGTGACCGAACACCTAACATTTCGTTGGAGACCGGTGCTCCCTGAAACACAAGTGGTGGCAGAGCTTAAACACCAGCCTCCTAGGGGTGCCAGGGAGATGACTTTATTCTCTGAAGGAATTCTACACGTGGGAGGATGATGTCCCAGGAAAGAGATAGCCCGCAAGCATCTCTTCTACCTGGGGCATCATCATATAACCCTGCGCCTTCGCATCAACGATATTCGAATAAATCAAAGTCGATGGCACGAAAACACGGGATAAATGAGGCTTATTCCATGAATGAGTTAACTCTTCATGGAGGTCGCCAAAGAAGGGGCTCCTCCCCTTGGCCACCCGGGAGAAACCTGTTGTCTAATTTTGAGCGCTTGGTGGAATCACGCTTCTGCGGTTAGTTGATATGTAATTGTTCGACCGCACGTGTGACTACTTCCAGTAACCCCTCATACGCTTGGTCATCACTAGAAGAGTGCTCTGAGGTGGCTATCTCCATTTCCGCGGAAGCAAGAGAGGAAGTCTCTTCTGCCCATTCACAAGAAGCACTGGGGCGTGCTTGAGAAGTGGACGCTTAAACTTCCTGATCCGGCGAGAGCGCGAGAGAAAGGGGGGATTTCGTCTCATGCGCGTCTGCCAGATCGGCACGTGAACCTCACGAATCACCCTAATAGAGAGGAGAACACAGTGCTCACACTCTCCCTGGAGCCCGAGGAGAGCGTGCTCTTCTTCTTTTTATAGCCCAGAATGTGCTTAGGTAGCAGTTCAGTACTATTGTTAATTCCCTCCACAGCAAGCTTCAAGCCCAGAGACCAGCAGAAAGACCTGGGATCAAACCTATTAAGCACTATTAAATATGCACAGGCAAATTATAAAAACAGTAAAGTTTGAGTAAAGTACGATATGCATTGATGTTTTATTGTGGCCTGTGTCAATACAAGGCCACAATATGTTCAAGCTTGTAAAAAAAATAGTGGTCAATCAAAATGGTCTGCTCGCAGTGAAATAAGACATTTTCACATTTATATTAATTATATAATTATATTATATTAATTATATTAAAAATGCAGTAATTTCTACTAATTACACTTTACTGGTCTGGGCTTGTGTGCAGTACAAATCTGGCATTTCCTTTTGGAAATGAATGGGGAAAATGCCTCCAATGACAAAATCTCCATCAGCAATGAAACCAGGCCTCAAATCATTCACATCAAATTTGTTAATAAAGTGCTGACCTTCCAACGAAAAGTGAAACTTTTAGGTGTGACTATTATTCTTATTTTTCCAATAGCTGCAGTAATTTTTGTTTCTGAAAAATTGGAAATAGACAGACACAAAACCGAGCAACTCTGCAAAATATATATGAGTATGCTTTAGAAATTTGTGTAGCTATTTTATTTTTTCATACACATTATCCACAAATGCTTTACAAAAATTCTTAAACAGACAATTATTTAAGTTTATTTACCTATGCCCTCTGCTTTTTACTATTTTCCCACATCTACCAAAACCCTGAAAGCCCTTTATGAGGAAAAAATAAGAAAGGAGGGACAGAAATGTACAGGATGTTATCTAGGAGCAACGTTAAGCTTTATTTATAATAATTTTCTCAAATTTCAGTTATTTTATTACCTGAACTACTTCTAAGATAATACATTATGCCCATAATATTGGCTCTGTATCTAAAATCTTTAAAAGAGCAATTCTCAGACCTCTAGAAAATTTCGATTTTAAAAATGAGGCTTTCAGCTTCCACTGTTATGCTGATGGCACACAGTTATATGTTTCTTAAGAGCCAGATGAGACAGTTTAATGTTTAAAGTTGAGGAAAGTGTAAAGGACATCTTTACATGATGACTTTTCAGTTACATTATGTGCAGCAGTAAAACCCTTGGAGTAAATATTTCCTCCAGTCTCTCATTTAATGCTCTTGTAGATAATATTATTAGCATCATAAGTAAAAAATCTGTACACCAAAAATATGTATAGTTTAATTAATTTCATATAATGGAAGTAAATTGCTTATGGTGACTGAAACATGGCACAGATACAGAGTTCTGGACACCACCATTCAGCTAGATGGGCTAGCCTCATTCAGAAGGACACCTCTGTTCAGTCAGGCTTGCGGTGGTGGCTTGATTGTTTACAACACAGAATGGTGCAAGAAATCTGTATTAGTTTATAATTACTGCTCACCACTAGTGGAGTTTGTGACCAGTAGATTTAGGCCTTTTTATTTACAATGGGATTTCATTGCTGGTCTCACATTGGTTGTATACATTCCCCCAGCGCTAATGCTAAGAAGGTGCTTGGTAAACTGTATGGGAATTTAATTGAAATTAAGTGTACCCACTCAGCTTGAGAGGAGCAATATTGCTAAAACTTGCTAGCAGGGAGCATGGATCTACTCAGATTACATTTCTGTTACACATTTCTACTAATTCCAACATACAAACCCCCCCAAGTGCCTC
Organism: Leiocassis micropogon; assembly: GCA_028565275.1. NCBI lineage: Eukaryota > Metazoa > Chordata > Actinopteri > Siluriformes > Bagridae > Leiocassis > Leiocassis micropogon. The sequence goes on from JAOVVA010000033.1 coordinate 2,103,918, forward strand.
AAACCAGTGTTGAGGCCAGTGCTCCGAGGAACTCCCAGGCAGGACATTAAGGACTGCTTAAATTACAAGTTGATAAACACCTGATACATATCATGATACCTACTGTAGGACCCAATTCAATTTGGAGCTATCATGGAATGCAGGTACATTCCATATGCTATCAACTATATGCTGATTATTTTCACATGGGTAGTACTCTGGTTTAGTAATATCTGTACATTGCCTAAAACAGACTATTTAACCAACCATGAAGTATGACAATTTTCTCTGTGGTTTGTGTTAGGTTGTAATAAAGAATTAGGTTAGAATAAAGAATATTGAATGATTTTACTCCATTTTATTTTTGTTTTTAATTAACTTTCAAATAATAGTCTGGATAAATCAAAATTTGTTATTATTCAAGTCAAAATAAAAACAAGTCATACAATTTTCAGAACATATGATTTATCCTGCAATTATTATTGTTTGGAAAACAAATATAAAATGTATTACAATATGGTATTTAATGTTTCTTTTCATCTGCCCATGAGATGTTGTTTGGTATTTTTTTCAGGTTTTAGTAAAATAATATAACACTTTGGAGCAAATAAGCACAAAAGGAGGCCAAAGCTAGAGGCTAAAATAGCAAATATTTCAACTGCAGTAGTGAATTTACCAGGTGAACTTACATAGGCAGGTATAAATGCCAGCCACACTGCACAAAATATTAACATGCTAAAAGTAATATATTTAGCTTCATTAAAATTTCCAGGCAATTTTCGAGCCAGAAAGGCCAAAATAAAACATAAACAAGCCAAGAAGCCAATGTACCCAAGCACACACCAAAAGGCCAGCTCAGATCCTACTTTGCAGTCTAGAATGATCTTAGAGCGCTGATACTGTGTGTTTCTGTAGGGAAATGGAGGGGAGGATATGAGCCAAGCAGCACAGATAATCATCTGGACCAGCGTGCAGCTAAAGATGATGATCCTCTGCTGTGTAGGCCCAAGCCATTTCATCACATTGTTTCCAGGCTGGGTGGCCGTGAACGCAGCAAGAACCACTAAGGTTTTACCCAGGATGCAGGAGATGCAGAGTGAGAAGGTGATACTGAAAGCAGTGTGACGCAGCATGCATGACCACGATGTGGGCTCCCCAATAAAGATCAATGCACAAAGGAAACACAGGGTCAAGGAGAACAGAATGAAGAAACTCAGTTCTGAATTATTCATGCGCACAATCGGAGTGCTTCTGTGGTAAAATAAAGCTGCAGATATAGCTATGGTGATACAGGCTCCAACAACAGCAATAACTGTAAGAGTTAGTCCCATTGCATCATGGGAAAGAAACTCAATGACCTTGGGAATACATTCTGTTCCATCTGCATTGGACCAGTAATTTTCAGGACAGACCACACAGTCTACTAAATCTTAAAAAAAAAAAAAAAGTGAAAATTAGTTAGTGAAAATTTTATTAATACTGTTTATGATATTTGTGCTTTAAATTTTTTTACTGAGACCCGAACCTGTCTGATTACTAATCGTGCCACTGTCACATGATACACAGTCAAAGCAGCACAAGGGCTCCCCTTGACGGACAGCTTTCCTAAATCCTGGAGGGCAGCTGGCACTGCAAACAGAGACTGGCACCTGTTTTTCACATACACCAAAAAACAAACACACACAATCAATCAAATAAGCAAATCAATCACTCAATCAATCAGTGAACAAATACATAAATAAATAAATAAATACCCAGCAATCAGTAAATAGTGTAAATGTCTATAAAAGCATAGTATAGAAAGACTAACAAACCAATAACTTTTGAGTCTAACAGCCTTTTGTAATATTAAGCAATCAATAGAAGAAGGAAAAAAAACCAACAACCATATAATCATTATTTCATAATGTCTCTAAGGTACACTGTTGTGTTATTTTCTTGGTAATTTGTTCAGATAAACATTTTGGACTCATGACCAATATATCCCATAATAAACCTGATTCATTTAGAAGTTCATATTACTCTCACAAACTTAAAACATAGAAAGAATGCACTGGTCACATGAATATGTTCTGTTATGGAGAGTCTAAGCCAGAATCATCTGCACCTATGTGAACATCCGGCACATGGCAGATTATAATCTTTAAAAGAGCTATTCAGTAGCAAGTTATAAGCCATTCCTGGGCTTATAAAAAAATGTTCATGGACTAGCATTTAGCAGTACCTAAAACCAGCAGTACTAGTTTCAATCTTTTCTAATGTTCATAGTCACCTAAAGTGACCAAATAAATATGCGATATAAGTTATTTTCTATTCTGGGCAACTTCTTGGTAACAACTTTACAGAACAAAATGTAGAATAGTCAACTATGCATTTATGCTCCTCAATTACTTTATCAATTCCTGAAAAAATGCTGTTTAAATGTACAGTGCATCAGGAAAGTATTCACAATGCTGCACTTTTACCAAATTTTGCTATGTTACAGCCTTATTTCAAAAATAGATTAAATTCATAATTTTTCTCAAAATTCTACAATATAATGACTGCCTAAATTACAAGTTGATAACCACCTGATACATGATACGTGAAAGAAGTTTGTTTAAAATCTTTGCAAATTTATTAAAAGTAAAAAGTGAAAAAAAATCACATCACAAAAGTCTTTGCCATGACACTCAAAATTGGATTTGGGTACATCCTGTTTTGATCATCCTTGAACTAGATTGGAGTCCACTAACGGTAAATTCAGTTGATTAGACATGATTTGGAAAGACATGATTTGGAAAGAATATAATGTCCCACATTTAACAGTGCAAGTTAGAGCACAACCCATGAAGTCCAAGGAATTGTCTGTAGACCTTTCAGACAGGATTGTATTGAAGCACATATCAGGGGAAGGTTACAGAAAAAATTCTGCACCATTGAAGTTCCAGATGACCACAGTGGCCTCCATCATCCGTAAATGGAAGAAGTTTGGAGCCACCAGGACTCTTCCTAGAGCGGGCCGTCTGGCCAAATTGAGTGATTGGGAGAGATTGGACTTAGTCAGGGAGATGACCGTCATGACAGGGAGATGAGAGCTCCAGTGTATCTCTGTGGAGAGAGGAGAACCTTCCAGAAGAGCAACCATCTCTGCAGCGCTCCACCAATCAGGCCTGCATGGTAGAGTGGCCAGACAGAAGCCACTCCTCAGTGAAAGGCACATGATAGGCACCTGGAGTTTGCCAAAATGCACCTGAAGGACTCTTAATTTTTTTTTTAAGGAAACATTTTTTTTTGTTGTTGAAGCACCTTTGGCACCAATTACAGCCTCAAGTCTTTTTGAGTATGATGCTACTAGATAGTTTTTTTTTTTTTCTGGTGGTCTTCCACCACAGAAAAACAATGAAGCTCTTTCAGACTTTTTCAGGTCCACAGGTGGACTCCAATCGAGTTGTAGAAACATCTCAAAGACATGTTAAATATAATTAAGTTGTAAAAACATCTCAAGGATTATCAGTGGAAAGAGGATACACCTGAGCTCAATTTTGAACAATGGCAAAGACCGTGAATACTTATGTACGTGTGCATTTTTTTTTTTTTTTTGCAAAGATTTTAAACAAACTTCTTTCACATTGTTATTATGGGGTATTGTTTGTAGAATTTAGAGAAAATTAATTAATTTAATTCATTTTGAAATAAGGCTGTAACATAGCAAAATGTGGAAAAAGTGAAGCACTTTGTATACTTTCCGGACACACTGTATTTTGAGCTGCATTTATTGTTTAATAATATTTATTATTGTATTTATTGTTGCATTTTGTGTTACTTTAGCTATAAACATTTTGGGTACCATTCTAGTCCCTTAAGACAGTGGAAATTTTAAAAACTAAAGCATTTAGGACCTTATTCTTTGGCTTGTTGAATACTGTACAGCAGCCTGATAATCTTTCACCTAACTTACCACTGCTTGACCATACTGAACTTCAATAGTTGATTTCTCTTGTATTGAACTAAACTCTGAGAGCAGCTTGCCTCACTTTTGTCTCCAGCCCATGTGATAGCTGTGTCGTAAATAACCAGCTCACTCCCAGCCTCACGAGCCCCATCATACATGCCCACTTTAACCAGCTCAACATTGCCAGCTGTGCCCTTCTGCCAGTTGATCAGGTCATAGGACGGTATTGAATCACCATTCATATCGAAGTTGACCAGCTCTCCCGAAATAGTGAATGAGACCTTTTGTAGGTAATACTGGAGCTATAAAACCACATGTAATAAAAATATAAGTTAATATTAACCCATATGTACATGTAACATGATTTTCAAGGCAAGGAAAATCTATATTTTGCTTTTTTTGGTACAAATGTAGTCTATTTACCTGCCAAGGGTAGACATTATTATTGTCAGCACATGTGGAGTCAATAAATGGCCCATGTCCAGGTTTGCAAGAAGTAAGATTATGAAGGGAATGAGCAATGGCATACACACTTTTATATACATTATAAGAAATGCGAGTAGTGGATGTGTTCATGTAGGCTGTATGTTGCTTGTTAAGTGTTTCTTTTCCAGTGCATAGGGGCAACTGCATACTATGGGTAAAGGAGCATCCAAAAAGAGCACTCCATAGTTCATGCACCAAAATGTTGGAGGAGTATGTCTCTGGGTTCACTGTTGTTAGATAGTCTTGCAGCTTTGGAATATAGCCGTGTCGTAACCCAAACCCAATCATACCTCCCAGGAAGGGGTAATACTCACTTCCGGTGAACACTGAAGCTGTTGCCAAAGCTTCACTAGCAATCCACTGAATTCCAGTAATATTTAATTTCATATAATCCTTCATAAATGGTGTGAGCTCTCCCTCAGCTGAAAACACAACTACCACTCGAGCACTGGAACTGTTCATCACACGTATGATCTCTATTGCTCTCTGACTGTTGTACAACAGGGGAATCATTTCCTGATAAGACACACACACATTTGTACCCTCCAGCTCCTTAAGTAGTCCCTGCAGGGCAAAGTGGCCATACACATGATCTCCCCTCACTACACCAACCCATGTCCAATTGTAATGTATCAGCAGCTTGGCAATGGCTTTCACCTGGTAGGCATCACTGGGGATGACTCTAAAAAAGGTGGGGAATTCCCGTCTGTTACTGAGACAGGCACAAGAAGAGAAATAGCCAATCTGAAAGAGATAAGCACAGAATTCTTAAACCTTTATGAACAATACTATGAAAGCTTATATTGTAAACTGTAGGTATTATAGGTATGTTAATTCATATTGGGACTTATTTAATAAATCTAAAACAGGAGAAAGCATTTAATTTATCCTTGTTCCCACATTCACAGTCACATGAGAATAAATACTTGAATGGAACTCTCATAAATAACCAAATAACAGTTCACTTGTGTATCATGTATGAAAATAAATAATTCTTAAATTTCATTACACACAATGCATACCATTGGAATCCTGAAATGCTGTAAAATTCGGGAAACCACGATTGTCTCAGCTGACCCAGATTCAGCAATAACAGCTAACAATGGCCCAGCACTTGAACACATGGGTCTATGTGTTTCATTTGGTCCATTCATAACAGCCAGAGCTGCTCTCTGAGCTGTCAATGGGTATGCACAGGAATCAAACATTTTATAACCCAAAGTGTGGTTAGGTAGCAGTTCAGTACTGTTGTTAATTTCCTCCACAGCAAGCTTTAAGCTCAGAGCCCAGCGGAAAGCTCTGGGATCAAACCTGAAAAAAAAAAAAAAAAGATTATGTCAAGTGTCTCAAAAACAAGATTGAGTAAGGTATAATTAGCAGGCTTTTTTCCATTTTGACCTACATCAACATATACAAACACATATTTTTTTGTCGTTTTTTTTATTATTATTATTATTTTGGTTGTTTTCAGAAAATTGATTAGTTTTGTCTTGCCAAGCATTAAGTGATCAATAGTCTCATTTGACTGAAATTAAATAACAATTTATTTACTCCTTTTTACATTGTACTAATCATGATCTACCCATTACACTTTACTGGTCCTGGCTTGTATGTGCTGTTCAAATCTGGCATTTCCTGATTGTAGTGAAAGGGGAAAATACCCCCAATGACAAAGTCTCCATCAGCAATAAAGCCTGGTCCCAAATTATTCTGCAGAGTGCAGTAAGGATCCATAGACAAAATGAGGATAGAGAAGCTGAGCATTAGCAGGCACATAAGTATAAGACCCATCCTCAGGGGCAAATGCCTGACTCCTTATATTGCATAGAGAAAGGGAAGACAGCTATGTTTTATAAGCCACACACATGCTTCCCTCCTTCTAATCATTGGTTACAGTCACATGGCACATATCGTTGCACACATCATATGTGTTGTTAAAATTCCTATTATTTTTTGTATACTTAGACATAAAAAGATTTTTGTGTGGTACATAGTTTCTTCAGAAAAGCAAACAAATAAATAGTCAAATAATGAGATCACAATGGAATAGTACTTTACTAGAGTGGCACTTTGACACACAAAGAGAAACTAACTTTATACTATATTTATAACTATAACAAATGTAAAAGTTTAAAGTCACTCAATCATCATCATCTATAGGGCTTCATTCTGCATGTATTCAGGGTCACGGGAAACCTTAGGGCACAAGGCTGGACAGGGTACGAATCCATCGCAGGGCACACACAAATACACACACCCATTCACACACTATGGGCAACTTGGGAATGCCAATTGGCATTAATAGCAATAATCTGCAGGTCTGTGGGACAAAACCCACCAAGCATGTGGCAAATATGCAAATTCCATGCAATCGATGGAATCGAACCTTTAGCAGTGAAAAATCATTTTACAGAATTTTGCTAAATTTATACAATTAAACACATTTAATAAAGCAACAGCACTAGAAGTTTAGCAGTGAAACACCGTTATTTTACAGATTTTATTGTAAATTTATACGAATTAACACCTTCATTAAAAACCACCACTAGACGTTTAGCAGCAAAAATCTTTTCTTTTACATTTTTTAATTAAATTATTACAATCAAACACCTTAATAAAAGAAACAGCATTAGACATTTTGGAGAGAAACACTGTTATTTTACAGATTTTTACTGAATTTAAAAGATCAAATTATCAATATATCAAACACCTTTAAATAAAGCAACAACACAATTTTAGAAGTGAAATCCTGTTATTTCACAAATTATACATACATTTTGTAACGGTTAACCCCTAGAGGGCGCCAAAGCGCCTGGGTTTGTTTGTTTTATGTTAGAGTTTATGTTTAAGTTGGACTGCGTGTCCCAGACTGCACCTCGGTCAGGTGACGTGGGAATTCACCTGAACCGAGGTAAGACAATTAAGTTAATTATAAATAGCCTGACTGGAGCGCAGTCAGGCGTCTAGCTTTTGTTGTCCTTGTAGGATTTATGTTGGTGTTTATCTTATGTGTTTATTTAATAAAAAGCCATTACTAAACCGCCAGCTCGCCCCCTGCAATTATGCCGCGCACACACACACACCGACTGAGGAATCGTGACACATTTCTATTAACACACATTTTATATATGAATAAAATAAAGTGTTAACACAAACTTAAGATTGTAAAATAACCTGAAGAACCGTGTCACATTTTAGTATGATACAAAATACAATTTCTATAACATTACAGTACAATTCTAAAATAAAAAAACTAAATGAAATATTTAGACTATTAAGCTGTAACAGTGGAACATTCTCCCAAATTTTAACATTGTTTCGAAATATACTTGATAAATATATATGAGAAAATGAACAATTGCCCAATTATGTTTCAATTAAAATTGGCCTGGAAACATTATTTTAAATAATGTACAATGTGGTCCATTTTTTTACTTGTTTTTACTCTGTATAGTTCTAATAATGTATGTGGACAATTAACGTTACCTTTTAGTTCAGAATCCTCATTATACAGTGCAAGTAAGTACAATCTAAAAAATACCACTAAATCAAGAAATTTGCAGCAAAATGGAGAGTGCAGTGTATTCAAGAAAGAATGATCATCTTCCAAGCAGGCAGTAAACAACTGGATCTTTTGTGCATTAGGGTGGTTTGGAAGAGAGAAGAAAAAAAACAGATTAAGATATCAGATTCAAAAGAAAAAGTTAATTTATTTCTCTGTTGCCCAAGAAACAGATTAACAACTGTACTTTGAATATATCAAAGTTCTCAAAATCTCAAAAAACATTAAATTCTATTTATGTTAAAGGGAAACTCAAGACATTTTTAACTGAGGCCCTGTGGTTTTTTTTGTGGTTTTTTTTTTTTACTTTTTTTATGTCCAGTATCAAGTTTAAATGCTATAGCCAGCATTCACAAAAAGGCTATGCAATGTAACCCAACAGGACAATCATGTACATCAGTTAAAAAATTATACACATTATAAAAATTATAAGTAAGACAATATGGAAAGGATGCCTATACAGTAAAAAATTGGACTGAAAATGAGGCTTACAGAGTTTGGATTGCTATCATAATTCATTTCGGAAGCGTGCTTGTATATCAAAATATTTGTATAATACAAAACAAATTTCCCCCATAAGAAATAATGGAAACTCTGACAATTTGTTCCACAACCCAAAAATATTCATATAAAAATAATTATTATAAAATATAAAGTCAAAATAAAACAAAGTAACCTGCACTTTACCTTTGAAAAGCATCGTGGCTGTAGTGATTGAGACCAGAGAGAGGAGAGGAGGAAAGGGGAGAAGAGAGCTGCTGTGTAGGACAGCTTTCACACATACACATACCAGTTCACCGAATAAAGACTCACCCTCATGCAGGTGAGTCTCTATTCAGTAAACTGGTGTGGGTGTGTGTAAAAGTCATCCTACACACACATACAAACACAAAATAAAAGCTGCTTTATGTGTACACATGTGGTCACAGTGTTATAGTAAACAGTACACGTGCGCACAGATGTTGACTATACAAGTGACGCACAAGCACTGAGATGCATGGGAGACAATTACCCACAATTCTGCAGTGCAAGAGAGAGAATAACCATTGGCTCAGTTGTGATCACGTGATGCTCTGCGTCAAAACAAGAAGCGCATGCGTGATACATGATACTTGATGATACTTGGTACTTGTATATCAAGACTGGCTTACTTACCAGTGATGAACTTGTCTCTCTACAGGATGCTTCTTCTCCTCATTCCAATGTTTGATCTAAAAATGTAAGCAAGTATCTCATTTGCAGTAATCCCAGTTGGAAAATGTTGATGTAAAAAATACACAGAAGCAGGCAGCTATGCATACATACAAGGTTTTAACCTGTTTGCATACTTGTTAAATGATTGCTGTGTTATGCAGTGTTGGCTTAATGATCTCTCTGGAAATAGAATAAGATGTGTCAGTCGGTGTACAATCTATATTATATATTTGAGAATATTTACATAAATATTAATTTATTCTGACTGAAGGGTATTGACATTTGTATTAAAGTGTAATGAAGTCACTATGACTGTCATACCGTACTAATAGCACAGTTAGAAGCACACAGAAATATCATGATATTTCAGAATCAGCAGTCATCTCCTCTGTCTATCAGAGACTGCTGTCCTCCTTACCTGTAGCTCAGCAGCTCGTCCTTCTGTTCTTGAGCATAAGCGGTGGTTGTTGTCAATGTCGGTATTTACTTGATAAGGCCGTCTCTTGAATGTAGACTTTGACAGTGATATGCCTGCCTCCTCATGAGTGTACTTGACTTCCCATGATGTTGTGAAAGGGTTTTTCTTTACCATACAAAAAACTTTAGTTGTCTTCCATAGTGTTCCAGGCCTTTTTCAGTTCTTGACGTAGCAAGTTTTTTTTTTATTGAATTTTCCAAAGTATTGTGTTGACCACTCCCAATGTTTAATGAGATACTAGGTCACCAGGTCACTTCCTGTTTGTTTTATTCTTAAGCATGCTTCCAGTAATCCTCGGTGCGAAGTATTATTAGTTCATCTGTGTACTAAACCTTGCATGTTCCATTTTTAGTTTGTCTCTAGTGTATGACCTACATTGCTATGTTTCTTGACCACGCTTTTGGATTACTGATTTGGCTTGTTTGCTACTGTCGGCCTGTTTGGTTTCTGACTTTGTCCAGACATTGACTTTGACTTTTGGTTATTGTTTGCCTTGTGACTTGATTAATAAAACCCTGCTCATGGATTCTAACTCGCCTCCGGTGATGGTCTATTATAAGGTCCATTACAAACTCCAACCCATGGACTTTTTATTAAACTTTATAACTTCATTGAATTTTGAACCCTAAATATATTTTTATAAAATAACTTGTCACTTTTTACAAATTTTGTGAATATCTGCATATTCACAAAATTTCTTAAGAGAAGAAAACTCATTTTATAACAATAAACAATAAACTTGTCAACTCTATTCTTTAAACTTGTCAACTATGTTCTTTTACTAAAGTTGATGTTTAAGATGACAGATTAAGGAGTTTAAAACATGGAAAAGTAGGAAAAGTAATCAAAAAGTATCAGAAGTTCAAATTTTAATCTTGAATTATTTATTTATAATTGTTTAATTGCATATTAGATTTTTAACAGGGTAAGTTGCTGATCAGCCATAACATTTAAACCGTAAACATATTAAAACAACCTAGTTTTTGGATTCTCCATTCAACTGTTAACTTTTTTGGCTTCCTTTTGGGATCAGAACACGGATGGAAGAGTTCTGTGTGTTTGCATGATCCTGCAACCAATTTGTTATAGTTATGATCAGTGTTTATCAGTTTACCTGTCATTAGTCATAATGTTGGTTCTGATCGGTGTATATGTGAACACACACACACAAAACATAGGCACTGCCATATAAATTATAATCTGATATCCTATTATTATAATTTTCCCATTAGATGCTGTTTAGTATTCTTTTCAGGTTTGAGTAAAATAATATAACACTTTGGAGCAAATAAGCACAAAAGAAGACCAAAACTTGAAGCTAAAATAGCAAATATTTCAACTGCGGTAGTGAATTTACCAGGTGAACTTACATAGGCAGGTATAAATGCCAGCCACACTGCACAAAATATTAACATGCTAAATGTAATAAATTTAGCCTCGTTAAAATTTCCAGGCAATTTACGAGCCAGAAAGGCCAAAATGAAACACAGACAGGCCAAAATGCCAATGTAGCCGAGCACACACCAAAATGCCAGCTCAGACCCCACTCTGCAGTCTAGAATGATCTTAGAGCGCTGATACCGTGTGTTTCTATAAGGCAGTGGAGGCGAGAATATGAGCCATGCAGCACAGATGACCATCTGGACCAGGGTGCAGATAAATATGATGATCCTCTGCTGTGTAGGCCCAAGCCATTTCATCACATTGTTTCCAGGCTGGGTGGCCGTGAACGCAGCAAGAACCACTAAGGTTTTACCCAGGATGCAGGAGATGCAGAGTGAGAAGGTGATGCTAAAAGCAGTGTGGCGTAGCATGCATGACCATGAAGTGGGCTCCCCAATAAAGATCAATGCACAAAGGAAACACAGGGTCAAGGAGAACAGGATAAAAAAGCTCAGCTCTGAATTATTCATACGCACAATAGGAGTGTTTCTGTGATAGAGAAAGACTGCAAACACAGCTAAAGTGACACAGGCCCCTACAACAGCAATAAATGTCAATGTTAATCCCATTGCATCATGCGAAAGAAACTCAATGACCTTAGGAATGCATTCTGTTCCATCTGCATTGGACCAGTAATCTTCAGGACAGGCCATGCAGTCTACTGAATCTTAAGAGAACAAGCAACAAAACTCTATTTAGTTCAAACATTTAAATAGTTATTTGTGATTTGCAATTTTGTATACATACTAATTTTTTTTTGTTCTCTAGACAAACTGACTAAGCTCACCAACCTGTCTGATTACTAATTGTGCCACTGTCACATGATACACAGTCAAAACAGCACAAAGGCTCCCCTTGACGGACAGCCTTCCTAAATCCTGGAGAGCAGCTGGCACTGCAAACAGAGACTGGCACCTGTTTTTCACAAAAAGTCAGAGGTCAGTGAAGCTCTGCACACTCATTAAATACTTTAACTGTATATAATAAAAGTCAATATAAATGACTCATATTTGATTCATTGCTCTAAATAAATGATAAATCTGAGAAAAAAATAAAGCCATTTTATATAATTTTATAAAAATGTATTTTATTTTATATCATTTAAATTATTTCATATATTTATAATACATACTTTTTATGTCATCACCAAAAAAGGCTGTTGAAAGGTTTTTCATTTTTGCATGCTTAGAGTCATATTTATTCTATTGATTCAAGTGCATCCCAGGCACTGAAAGATCTGCAGCACTGAAAATAATTTCTTTGGCTCCATACATTGAGAAGCATGATCCAGGTCTCATCTGAGGTCTGTATGCTTTGAAGCAACTTACCTCCACTTCACCCTACAGAACTTCAACAGTTGGTTTCTCATGTACTGAACTACATTCTGAGAACAGCTTGCCTCACTCTTATCTCTGGCCCATGTGATAGCCGTGTCATAAATGACCAGTTCACTTCCAGCCTCTTGAGCCCCATCATACATGCCCACTTTGACCAGCTCAACATTGCCAGCTGTGCCCTTCTGCCAGTTGATCAGGTCGTAGGATGGGATTGAGTCACCATTCATATCGAAGTTGACCTTTTCACCTGAGATAGTAAATGCAACTTCTTGTAGGTACTGTTGGAACTATGAAATGCAAATAAAAACAAATATTACAAATAAATTAATACTGTATATATGATATACAGTAATTTATGCATGTATTTCACATCACAATAGGAAATATTGTGAAAATTTATGTTTTTGTTGTGACAATAGACACAATGACCTGCACCTGCCATGGATAGATTTTAGTGCTGTCCACACACATGAAGTTATTAAATGGGCCATTTTCAGGTTTGCAGGAAATTAAATTGTGGAGGGAGTAAGCAATTGCATACACGCCTTTGTATACATTATAAGAAATGCGCGTAGTGGATGTGTTCATGTAAGCTGAGTGTTGCTTGTTTAGTGTCTCTTGGCCAGTACACAGAGGCAGCTGAGTATTAAGGGGAGATGAGGAAAAGGGAGAGCAGCCATAGAGAACACCCCACAGTTCATGCACCAGGGTGTTAGATGGGTACAGATGTGGGTTCACCATCGTTAGATAGCCTTGCAGCTTTGGAATATAGCCCTGCCGTATGCCAAACCCAACTGTGCCACCCAAGAAGGGGTAGTACTCACTTCCTGTGAACACTGAAGACGTTACCCAGGCCTCACTCGCAATCCACTGAATACCAGTAATATTAAGTTTCATATAGTCTTTTAGAAAGGGTGTGAGCTCCCCCTCAGCTGAAAACACGACTACTACTCGAGCACTAGAGCTGTTCATCACACGCATGATCTCTATTGCTCTCTTACTCTCATAATACAGGGGAATCATCTCCTGATAGGCCACACATACACTTGTATCCTCCAGCTCTTTAAGTAGTCCCTGCAGGGCAGATCGTCCATATGCATGGTCACCTCTAATGACACCTACCCATGTCCAGTTGAAATGTATCAGTAGCTTGGCAATGGCTTTCACCTGGTACGCATCACTGGGGATGACCCTAAAGAAGGTGGGGAATTCTTTTCTGTCACTGAGGCAAGCACAGGATGAGAAGTAACTGATCTGAAAAAAAATTGTACAACAGATAACAACTGACAATACAGCATGAACTGTTGTATAGAAGATATTGTTTCATATTTTCAGAAAAATATGATATATAAAAATATTAGTGTATTCAATTTTAGACTGATATTACAAGTGTTCCACTTGTCTTTTTTTATTAATATTCTCTTCACACACCACTATATATTTGCATGCTTATTATTATTATATTTTTTTCACTAACATACAGGACAAAAATTAATTAATGAAGGGTATGTCAGTGGTGTGCATTAAAAAAATCTGTTAAGACATCAATAAAAATGTATACCATTGGTATTCTGAAAGGTCGCAAAATTCTAGACAATACAATAGATTGAGCTGACCCAGATTCACCAATGATGGCAAGCATTGGGCTAGCATTTGAGCACATGTTTCTGTCTGCTTCCTTCGGTCCATTCATAACAGCCAGAGCTGCTCTCTGACCAGTTAAAGGATATGCACAGGAATCAAATATTTTATAACCTAGAGTGTGGTTAGGTAGAAGCTCACTACTGTTATTAATTTCCTCCACAGCAAGCTTCATAGTCAGAGCCCAGCGGAAAGCTCTGGGATCAAACCTGAACAAAGAAAGCATGACTGTCAGAATGAGGATAATCAGCCTCATTACTAAAAGTGGCTGGAGCCATAAGTTGTAGTCTATTTTTGATTATGATCTATTTATCTATAACACATTTACACACTTGGTTATTCTTGTAAGGAAAAAAAATATTTAATTTTAAACAAAAAATAAATCATTTGTGTAATAATATTAGGATATTCATACCCATTACACATCACTGGTCCCGGTTTATATGTGCAATTCAGATCTGGCATTTCCTGATTGTAATGCAAGGGGAAAATGCCACCAATGACAAAGTCTCCACCAGCCATGAATCCTGGCTCAAAATGATTCTGCAGAGTGCACTGAGATTCCAAGGTTAAGCTGAAGATGCAAAAACGAAGCACCACTAGCCACAAAAGTATGAGAGTCATTTTTAGTTGGGAGCATCTATTTTTTTAAAGTCTATGTATCAAGAGTAGGCAGGCAGCTATATTTTATATACCACACATAGGCTGGCCCCTATAGTCATGTGTCACAGTCACATGGTGTCATAGCCTTACCCATAATTAAAATCCTATGTGATTTAACATGTTATACATACACGTACAACTGCTTGGATTTTGTGTGTTTTTCTGTAAAACGAATTTGTGTGTATTTGAATGTGTATTTTATTGTGTATTATTTCTTCAGATTTATAAAGTTGCTAAATTTTGCACACATATAATAATGTTTTGTAATATTGAGTTTAATTTAACATAATTTTTTTGCAAGTATACAGTTCTATCACAAATATTATGATAAATTCTATTTCAATTAATTATTAATTCCATTTCTTTAAAAGTATTTTAACATTCATCGCAAATATTTTTAAAGCATATAGTTCTAATTATAATGCACAACTACAAACAAATAACAACTGGTTTACTACAAATACAAGTGGCACCTTAAAGACAAGATTTTATAAAGTAAAATTATTTTGTTGCCTTTCCCATTAGATGCTGTTTTGTATTCTTTTCAGGTTTTAGTAAAATAATATAACACTTTGGAGCAAATAAGCACAAAAGAAGGCCAAAGCTAGAGGCTAAAATAGCAAATATTTCCACTGCAGTAGTAAATTTACCAGGTGAACTTACATAGGCAGGTATAAATGCCAGCCACACTGCACAAAATATTAACATGCTAAAAGTAAT
>JAOVVA010000033.1:2164998-2177108 GCA_028565275.1 Leiocassis micropogon
TTCATTAAATAATCCATGACTTTTCATGACTATTGACACCTGCTGACTCATATGGATGCATCAGCTATTCACAGCTATGCTGTATGCTCAGATTTCTCACACGAACACATTTCTTTTGAGAGAAACAAAAACATAAACATGGTTTCTAAAACATCCATTGAAATGCAATTCTTATGCACACAAAAAAATAAATTTCACAGCAAAAATATTTTATATTATATTATGACATGAATAAAGCAGATAACATCGGAGTGTGCTGTCTCCTGTATATTTGTGTTTGTTGCATTTCTGGGGGAGTATGTCTGTATTTATATCGATAAATCTGGTCATATCTGTGCACGCGTTTATCATCCTTTTGATCAAAACGCTACCTTGTTGTGTATGCTAAGTAAAAGTGAGCATTGTGGGTTTCAGTCATAAACTCAGAAACACATTTCAGCCATTATTTCCAGCCATGGTCTAATAATGGATGAAATAATTATTCAATGCTGGACACAAACAGCAAAAAGCATGATGAATATTATCATAAAACGCCCAACGGGCTTCGCGTGGTTTCATGCGACAAGTCATTTTCTTGGGGAAAAATTCTTATGTGCATGTAAGAATATTTACTTGAAAGTATAGATTTTTTTTCTTGTTTCAGATATGTTGTTTTTGACATACTCACGAATCACGACATTAGTTAACACTATCGGATCTATCTATTGGGAAATGAAATAATTTGGAAATGCCATGTCTTTCATTGTTTTTGTCCCTTTTAAGACATTACCAAAAATATATAGCAAACTTTTTATTATGAATTTTAAAGCACAATTTAGGACCTCTCATTTCATTATTATGAACATAATTTAAACGCATATACACACATTCATCATGAAAGATCTATTGTAAAACAAAATAAAATTATGTTTGCTTTAGCATTGGAAACAATATTGTTTTAGGTTAACTTAGGATACACAATTCTTTGTTGTACTTCGTCTGGCTTTTAGATAAAGTCCTTCCATATGCCATCTGGCGTATATTCTGTGAAGCACAATGCATTTATTTAAATTCTAAAATGTTGCTTGTGGTGATCTGGCGGCATTTCGCGAATTGTGGCCATCCATGGAAAAAACACGCATTCTTAATGGCCACATCTGTAACTTCCAAGTTTATCTAAATTCCCACTTCTAAAAAGTCTAAAACTGTCATGAGTTTGTGCATCTGCAGCCAGACAGGGCACTGCTATCTTAGATCTTGGAATAGGATTATGATGCTGTTGTTCATTTCCCATTGCTCCCACTGCCTGTAGCCATTGGATTTGACTATCTATGGAACTCTGAAGAAGTACTTCAACATTGTCTCATCTGTCTGGATGTTGAATAATCCAAGAAAATCAACAACAATCTATGACATCCTCAAATTATAAATGGGGAAATTATAGCCTCCCCCATTGCTGCCAACCTAGCCAATATGCTGTTAGGGTTTAACCCAGGTGATTTATAATCTAGGTATAGATGTACATTTCAAGGCAATTGATTTTGTATTAAAAAAAAAAAAACTTTGATATTGTAAAAATATGTATATCCCTTCAACAGCTAGGTCTTCACTGCCTGAGCATTTGCTCCTGCCTGGCACTCACCATTCAAATACTCTGCCCAACTACAGATCTGAACACCCCTCCAACTGCAGATAAAGTAGTGCTAAATGACACAGAATAAGACACCTTACACCCTCCCCAGTCACAGGCCAACAGTACTGTGCCACTCCCTTTAAAGCCATCCACTAGCTCTGGATGTAATGGCACTATTCTAGTGAACTCAGGCCTTTCCAGGTTTCACCCATAAATAAGACCCTTAAAAGTAGGGCACTTGTTGCATCCTCACCAACACTCCTGTTAAAGGGAAGTTTCAGAAATATAAGGCTGCCACTAAGCAGAGGATGTCCCTGTTTTCGAAAGTTATACAGCAAAAATGTATTTTTTTATATGGTAAAAGGAAAAGAGAATTCTGAAATTCTATGCAATTTATTATTGAACGTTTTTGTTGAGGTGTGTTGAGCTCTTTTCTAATAGCTGCATAAATGAGACATACAATGCCTCGTGTGCAAGCAGTGAGCCCACAAAGACTGCACACTTGGACTGCCTGTACATATCTGTTGGATTCTTAGGTGGATAGCAAACATATTTAAAAATGTATTTTTTTTTTATCAGTTATTGTTAGGAATTGTTCATTCTGTTGTTCTTTACTGGATTATATAAGCTAAGGACTGAAAAATAGGAAAAATAAAACACACACAAACACACACACCTTTTGTTACGGAAATACAGACTCAACAGACAATGATCGTTAGAGAACCCGAACGGGTGTTTTATTGACAGTTTATGATAAGTGGAAAATAGTGAGCAAGGAAACCGGAAAGTCTTATCTGTAAAGATGAGGGAGCTGGTGAAAGCGTGCAGACGAACAGTGGAGACGTAGAACATGGAACAGACATGAACCAGGAGATGAGACGTGGGACCAGGAGACGAGACACGGGACCAGGAGACGAGAAGATGCGAAGATGGGGAGCGAGATGTAATTTAGGTATGTAGCAGAGTCTGTTTTCATATGCGGGGTCAGACGCTGAGTGAGGGGAAGTGAGGTGTATTTAAGGTGTGGTGTTGATGTGATTTAGGTGTGTGCTCAGAACTCGGGTGATTGGGAACGGAGATTCAGGGTGGAGCCTGGTGTTTCCGTGACAGAACCCGGCCCTCCACGGACCGCTCATGGGACCCAACTTCTCTCCTCAGGACCGTTCCCCTCCCAGTCGACAAGATATTCGAGACGACCACCTCGACGGCAGGACCTCAGGATTTCTTTCATGGCGTAGATTGTCCCGTCCTCCATCTCTAGAACCGGGGGGGGGGTTCGTCTCCGGGACCAGACTGCATGGACACAGGGAAACTGGGTGAGTGATAGGGTTTTAGGAATGATACATGAAAGGTGGGGTGTATTTTGTATGTGTGAGGAAGACTTAGCTCATACGTGACGGGGTTGATCTGTGCGAGGATGGTGAAGGGACCAATAAATCGGGGACTCAGCTCCTTGCAGGGCAGTCAAAGACGGATGTCGCATGTGGAGAGCCAGACCTTTTGTCCAGGTTGGAAGGTTGGAGTATCTGCTCTCCTCACGTCGGCGACGATGCGTTGTCTTCGAACTGCACGTTGT
This sequence comes from Leiocassis micropogon, assembly GCA_028565275.1. Lineage (NCBI taxonomy): Eukaryota > Metazoa > Chordata > Actinopteri > Siluriformes > Bagridae > Leiocassis > Leiocassis micropogon. The sequence continues at coordinate 2,168,187 of JAOVVA010000033.1, forward strand.
TATTGGTGAGCGGAGTCCCAAACCCTCTCACTTTCCTGGAACCAGTGGGTCATGGAAGGCACCTCGGAAGGAGTTCCGTTCCATGGGAAGAGAGGTGGTTGGTAAGTGCGCACTGAAAGGGGTTGAGTCCGGTAATGGGTTGTCGAAGTGAATTCTGTGCGTACTCGGCCCATGCGAGGAACTGACTCCAGGAGTGTTGGTGATCTTGGCAGAAGGTACGGAGGTATTTGCCTATCTCCTGGATCTTTGCCTGTTACTTTGGGGGTGAGATCCAGAAGACAGGCTTACGGTCACACCCAGGAGTCGAAAGAAGGCCTTCCAGAACCTAGAGATAAATTGGGGACCTCTGTCGGACACTATGTATATATGGGATACCATACACCTGGAAAACCTGGGTTTTTGGGGAGGTTTTTGGAGAGGAATGAGGCGGCAGGACTTGGAGAATCTATCGACGATGACCAGTATGCAGGTATAGCCTTCGGAGCACGGGAGATCGGTGATGAAGTCCACTCCCAGGTGTGACCATGGACGCTGGGGAACTGGAAGGGGTAATAGCTTTCCTGCAGGTAGATGTCTGGAGGGTTTGGTGGTGGCACAGTCCCGGCATCCTCTCATGTACCTTCTGACCTGTTCTGCCATGTTTGGCCACCAGAAGAATTCTTGTAGTTTGATTGGTCCCGGGGTGACCGGTACCCACTGAAGCATGTACTTGATGAAGTAGGGCATCCCGCTGTGCTGTCGGAACGTAGAGACGATCAGCCGGGCAACCTGGTGTAGAGGGTTCAGTTGTCAAGGCCTGACAAATCTCTTCTTCAACTTCCCACTGAATTGGAGAAATTAAGAGGGTCGAGGGAAGAATGTTTTCAGGAAGTTCTGGAGGTTCTTCCATTCCATGTTGGCGAGAAAGAGCATCAGCCTTGACATTTTTTGTTCCTGGTCTATAACTGATGGTTAAATGGAACCGGGTGAAAAATAGCGCCCATCTGACCTGTCGCGGATTAAGGCGTTTGGCGTCCCTAAGATATTCTATAAGTCTCGGTGATCAGTCAAGACCAGAAAAAGGTGTCTAGCCCCCTCCATTCCCAATGTCGTAATTTTTTTCGACAGGTGACAGTTTCCGTGAGAAGAAAGCACAGGGATGGTATTTAGGAGGTTTCCCCTGCTGCTGAGAGAGGACAGCTCCAACTCCTGACTGAGAGGCGTCAACTTCGACAAGAAATGGTTTGTCGGGGTCTGGGAGAACAAGGATGGGTGCAGTAGTAAATGCTTTCTGGAGTCTAGACATGGCTTTAGTGGCTTCTGCATTCCAGGTGAGGGTTTTGGGCTCCCCTTTCAGGAGGTTTGTCAGGGGGGAAACAAGGGAACTGTAATTCTGGCTGGATTTGCGGTAAAAATTAGCAAAACCCAAAAATCGTTGTAGCTGTTTTATGTTGGTTGGGTTTGGACAGGTTTGAAACGCCTCCACCTTCCCTCCGTCCATTTTGATTCCGTGCTGGCTGATGTGATACCCTAAAAATGATACAGAGGTTTAGTGGAATGCGCATTTCTCAGCCTTCAGGAACAATTGATATCGTCTCCGGAGGACCTCGGTCACATGAATGCGGTGTTCCGATTCGTTCCCAGAGTAGATAAGTATGTCATCAATGTAAACTATGATAAATTTGTTCAGAAACGATCAAAACACCTCATTCATGTAACCCTGAAATACGGAGGGGGCATTGACAAGGCCGTAAGGCATGACTAAATACTCATAATGACCTGTGGGAGTGACAAACGCTGTTTTCCATTTATCCCCCTCTCGTATTCGGATGAGGTTATAGGCGCTCCGGAGATCCAGCTTGGTGAAGATGCATGCTCCTCAGAATTGTTCCAAAGCTGATGAGGGTGAGTGGGTAACTGAATTTTTCCAGTGATTTTATTTAGGGCGCGGTAATCAATGCAGGGGCGGAGGCCCCCATCCTTTCTGGCTACAAAGAAAAAACTCGAAGAAGCAGGGGAGGTGGACGGTCGAATGTACCCTTGTTTTAGAGCCTCCTCAATGTACTCTTTCATGGCCTTCTGTTCGGGAATAGAGAGAGAGTAGATTTTTCCTTTGGGCACTGGTTCACCGGGAATGAGATCGATGGCGCAGTCCCATAGCCGATGAGGTGGCAGCTGAGAGGCTCGCCACAGAACAAATCCTTGAAATGGGAGTAGGTCTTTGGGAGGGTTATTTGGAGCTGATCAGTGGGGCTCTCCACGGATGTAGTGTTCACGGAAAGGATAGGTCTTGCGTGTAGACCCCGACTCATACAATCAGACCCCCACTTCAGGATTTCTCCACAGGTCCACAAAAAGATAGGTTGATGCTCGGCGAGCCATGGGCATCCAAGAATGACATTGCAGGTGGATTGTTCCAGAACCAGAAGTTTTATGCGCTCCATATGCAGCCATCCTACTCGCATGCGGATAGGCGGGGTGATGTAACAAACCCATCCCCCCCGAGGGGGGGCGCCGATGACACAATGTATCTTGAATCGAGTTGGGTGGAGGATCATGGGGATCCCGAGTCGCTGACAAATAGCTGCGGAGATGAAGTTGCCGGCTGACCCCGCATCCAGGAGTGCCTTTACTGTAACAGACAGGGAGTCAGTATCAAGAACTACGTCTGTAGTTAAAGGAGTCATAGGTTTATAAGAAGAAGTTATTATGCTCACCAGAGGATCAAGGACATGCCAGATGGACATGTCCTTTCTCTCCACAGTAAAGGCACAGTCCTTGGGTCAGCCGGCGCTGTCTTTCGGTGGTCGTGAGTCTGGAGAGAGATTGTGAATCCACTTGCATAGGTTCTGGAGCAGGTCTCACCTCTGTTGGGCGGAGAACTGCAGATGGTTGATGGCGTGTGGAGATTTCAGTGGTGCACTCTTGGAGACGGTTTGCTACTTGGATGGAGACCCGGATGAACCGCTCCAACCCCACCCAGTCATCCTGCGCCGCGAGTTGCAGCCTCAGCAGTGGATCCAGTCCCTGTTGGAACTTAGTCATGAGCACGGCCTCATTCTACCCACTGGAGTCAGCTGATTGGGTGAAAACCTTCCGGAAGTAACCTAGGAACTCATCATAGTCATGGACTACGCTGCCAAATGGCCTCAGCCCACTGAAGAGCCTTGCCGGTAAGAAGTGAAATGATATATGCTATTTTTGACCTATCTGTAGGGAACCTGAGAGGCTGCATCTCGAAGGTGAGGTCGCACTGGAGGAGAAATCCGTTGCAGTTCTCCGCCTCGCCACCGTAATGCGGTGGCGCTGCCATGGGACTGGTGTGAGTCGTTAGTGCTGCCGAAGAAGAGGTTGTTGCCGGAAGTGGAGCGGTGGCGGTGAAGACTTGGCGTAGTCACTCCACCAGCTCGAGTAATGGGTCCGGACCCGTCGGGTTCATTGTTTTGGGTCTGACCTTCTGTTATGGAAATACAGACTCAACAGACAATGATCGTTAGAGAACCCGAACGGGTGTTTTATTGACAGTTTATGATGAGTGGAAAATACTGAGCGAGGAAACCGGAAAGTCTTATCTGTAAAGATGAGAGCTGGTGGAAGCATGGAGATGAACAGTGGAGACGTAAAACATGGAACACACATGAACCAGGAGACGAGATGCGGGACCAGGAGAGGAGACGCGGGACCAGGAGACGAGAAGAGGCGAAGATGGGGAGCGAGACGTAATTTAGGTATGTAGCAGAGTCTGTTTCCATATGCGGGGTCAGACACTAAGTGAGGGGAAGTGAGGTGTATTTAAGGTGTGGTGTTGATGTGATTCAGGTGTGTGCTCAGAACTTGGGTGATTGGGAACGGAGAGTGAGGGTGGAGCCTGGTGTTTCCGTGACACCTTTATTCTTTCTATTATTACTATGAAAACTGTTTTAATTCATATACTTTTTGTATTGAAATTTAAGGAATTTTTTAAATAAATATATTTCCTGTTTATGGTATCAGTGCAGCTGTGTTAGAGTTTGACATTGAAATTTATTTATTTATTTATTTATTTATCTATTATTATTATTATTATTATTATTATTATTATTTCATTTAAATACAATGGGGAGGGTTGTCTAAAGTGGACAAGGTGTGTTTTACACCCTACATCTTTTAAACAGTCTAATCTTAAGGAGAGTATCGTCCGTGTATTCCAACCTGACACTGTAGGCTTCCCTCGTACATTGAAAGTCATTTGTTTGGGATATTCCTTAGAGATATTTAAATTACATAAAGAAGGTAACAACTTTTCTGGGTACAGTTTATGAAACATAGACACAAAGGCAAGTTAAGAAAAAAAGAAAAGAAATGGCATGTCACCTTTGTAGAAGATCTTTGCGTGTATCTACATAAGAAGATATCAACATTTACAATACTGACCGGATTATTTAAAGGGGTAAAACGACAAAAGACATGCAAATTGTAAAACAAGGTTGAATGTCAAAACATAATAAACAACAGGAAAGATGCAACCTTTGTATTGAGAATTACAATTTGCTTAACATATTTTGGAAGCTAAAATTATCTGCATTTATGTTTTTGACTTATATGGTATTGTCCATATCCCTCTTCATGGTCTTTAACTTTTTTGCCAAATAAAGTTGGGTTAATAGCATTTATTTCTCTTTTATCCATAATTCAATGCTGGTACATGAAGAAAAGAAAAGAAAATATAATAAAATAAAAAGCCAGAGATCTTACTGAATGGGGAGAAACCAAAATACAAAATTTTCAACATGTTCAGTTATTGTTACCTAATCATATACTTTATACAGAATCACATAAATTAATAACATTTGGACTGTTATCCTACTTAACTGGTATTTTCCCCATAAGTTGCTTTTTGGTGTTCTTCTCTGGCTTCAATATAATTATATAACATTTTGGGAAAAAAATACAGAATAACAAACCAAAGCTTGAGGCTAAAATGGCAAATATCTCCACAGCTACAGTAAATTTCCCAGGTGAACTTACATAAGCTGGAATAAAAGTGATCCACACTGCACAGAATATGAGCATGCTAAATGTGATGAATTTAGCTTCATTAAAATTATCAGGCAACTTTCGTGCCAGAAAAGCCAAAACAAAACATAAAAGAGCCAAAAGTCCTATATAACCCAACACGGCCCAGAAACCTATGGTTGAGCCCAAATGACATTCCAGAATTATCTTTTCCTTGTATTGTTTTAGGTTTTTAAATGGGAAAGGAGGGGATATAGTTAACCAAAGTACACAAATTATTACCTGTATTAGAGTGAAGGCAAGTACGCTAAGCCTCTGTTGTGGAGGCCCGAACCATTTCATGACATTACTTCCTGGAAGTGTAGCCCTGAAGGCCATTAACACCACTATAGTTTTTCCCAGAACACAGGAAATGCAGAGAACAAAAGTGATCCCAAATGCTGTATGGCGGAGCATACAGGACCACTCAGAGGGCTGGCCAATGAAAGTAAGTGAACAAAGAAAACATAGCACCAGTGCAAACAGCAGCAGAAAGCTCAGTTCAGAGTTATTCGCTTTGACTATTGGAGTGTTTTTATATTTAAGGAATATGACTGCTGTGACCATTGTCATAAATGCACCAACAACAGAAATACTTGTAAGCAGTATTCCCATAGTTTCCTCATAAGACAGATATTCAATTTCTTTTTTGACACATTCATCCTTTTGTGTATTTGACCAGTAATCTGGCTGACACTGTTTACATTCAATAGAATCTGTAATAGAGGGGTAAAAAAGAAGTTAGATGTGCTTATAAGTAAAATACATCTAAGTCAATACATGTAACGGTTGCAAAAAGCTGTTTATCTTAAAATTAGAAATATGGTTATATTCATATATATATGGCATTTTGAATATTGATTCAGTCATATATTTGAAGAATCTAAAATTTAAATGAATAAAGCTGCATAGCTCCAGCATTAAACAAAATTATTCTATGTGTCATAATTACAAAATTAATATAATTAAGAATTGCAACAACTGAGTTCATCACTGCAAGTTTTGTACTTTAATTACCCCAATGTCTAGGTGTTTTTGTACCTGTCATATTACTAATCTCTCCTGCTGCACATGGTATGCAGTCAAAACAGCAGATAGGCTTTCCTTTTTGCACAGCTTTCCTTGTCCCGGGTGGGCAGCTCTCACTGCATACAGATTTTGGCAGCTAGGACAAGGTAAAAAATAAATAAAGTATAAAATGCCCCACACACACAAATTATGTTTGTTGATTTGACTTATACTCACTTGATCAGTATTTTTTGCCCAAACAATAGAGGTCATGTTTACAGATAAACGACTCTGACCAGAAAAAGAGAAGTCATAAAATCCAACAGTAACAAATTTATGAGGGTGTTCTTCATTTGTTTGCCAGTTTATTATTTCATATTTTCCTGCAGGGTCACCATTTTTATCAAAATAAATGTTTTCACCATCTTTGGTTTTGAAATGCGCCTTTTTGATGTGTTCAAGAAACTAAACAACAATAATTATAATTGAACAAAGTTTGTTCAAAGGTTTAGTTATATACTTTAAAATGTATACAGAGTAATGAATATTACAGACTGCATTATGTAGTTCTTTAACACTACATTTAACTCACTGTGAGAGGGTCAGCTTGCTTCTTTGTAGGACAAGTTTCTTTGCAGCCAAGAAGGTCATGTAAGGTATGGCCAATGGCATAAACTCCTTTATACACATTACTGATAATTGGCATCATGGACATATCAGTGAAGGTGTTTTCTACTTCAGATAGATTTTCTTCTCCTGTGCACATTGATAAGCCTCCAGACTCATTCTGCATTGTATATTTACAATTAAACAGAGCTTCCCAAAATTTGATAAAAATAGCACTGCCTACAGATTTTAGTGGTTTTATATTTAGAATGAAGTCCTCTAGACCTGTTACAGTTGTTTTGGAAATAGCAAGTCCTATGGCTCCTTGGAGTATATTTTGCTTATCCAGAGTGGCCACTACTGGATCAGCAATCCAACCTTCAGTTCCCACCCACTGATATCCAGTGATGTTGTGTTCAGTAAATATGTGCACCAATATCTCCCAATCCCAATGAGCAAGGAATCCCACTATTACTCGAGAAGTGGAGCTTTTGACTTGCTCTACAATTCTCAGCACTCTTTCTTGTGAGTAAGTTCTAAAAAATGGAAGCGAATATTCTAAGCATATGCCTAATTGTTCTGCAACCTTAGTAAATGTAGCCATCCCACTGTTACCATAGTCATCATCTCTTCTTATTGCTCCCACCCAGGTCCAGCCAAAGTGCTTGACCATCTCTGCCAGGGCCCTGGATTGATGGTAATCACTGGGAACAGTGCGAAGAAATGACGGATATTTCTTTTTGTCACTGAGACACTCACAGGTGGAATAGTGACTGATCTAAAATTACATTAAAACAGGAAACTCAGAAATTGTTAATTTATTTCGCACAATACAATGCACCAAATGTAAGCTATGTCAACTTATTATCAGCTGTTGCTTTTCTATAACTTAAAAAGTGAGGTTGTAATATTTATTTATATTTTTAAATGGCATAAATTCTTACTATGGGCATGTTGAATGGTCCAATACTCTTCGCTATAGCTGTGGACACTGACGAGTATGCCTCACCTATTATGGCTTGCACCTGGGCTGGCTTTGTGCAGACCTGATTTGCAACCAATTTCTCATTCCCATTTATTAGAGTCATTGCCATTTTTACTCCCATTGCTGAAGAACTACAGGTGTCATAGATCTTGTAGCCCAGCGAGACTCCAGGAAGTAAAGATGAACTGTTGTTAATCTCTTCTACTGCAAAGATTAGTGATTGTGTGTATTGAAAGGCTCTGAAGTCCAAGCTGAAAAAAGGATGTCAAATGCATAATTTTGGAATAATAGCATAATAAATCGTAGTACATTTCAAAAAACGACTAATGATATTTTAATAATGCTTACCTTTTACAATTTATTGGAGGTGGCATAACTGAATAGGACAGGTCTGTGAATTCCCAACTACTATAAAATGGAAAAATCCCTCCAATCATGATATCACCATTCTTCCAAAAATGTGGGTAAACAAGCTCTCCTTGCAGGCTACAAGTAGTCTCATTAGCTCTGGAAAAATTAATGATGGTTATCATCATATGAAAGACAGTAAATATTGACTCCATCTATATATACCGCTATAGAATATAGATGATGAGTAAGAGCATATGTGTGTGATCTATTATGTTAGCTGAATAGGAAGAATCCAATGGTATTTATACAAATGGAAAGACAAATCCTCTATGGTATAGTCACACACATGAACCCCAATCAAAGGTTGGATGTTTTATGAAATTACAGTCTTTCTGCACAACTTCCATATGTACAATGTCATTATCAAATTTCTTATACCGTTTAAAGAAAACAAAACAAGACAAATAATGCTTATCATGTTCTTAGTGATATTCAGTCTTTTCATGGCATTTGCTGAGCCTAAAATATTTGCTTTCCAAATGTATTATAGTCGCAGCACGTTTGCTTTGAACACTATTTTACACTGACTTACATACAGATACTATCCACTGACTAATACAGAAGTTTTAGCATACTAAAATTCATTCATTCATTCATTCATTCATTCATTTAGTCAGTCAATCAGTTTGTTAGTCATTTTTTTTTTTATCTGAAAGGGGTTTGTAGAATTTGTTAGAAAAATATCTGTACAAAAGGAACATTTAACAAATATCATTACTAAGGCAAAGATCCTATTTCAGTGGCTTCTTACGTAAGGAGAAAAACGTCTCGGGTTACTTTGCTGTAACCCTGTTCCCTGAAAAAGCGGGAACGAGATGCTGAGTGAAAACGCTATGGGAACATCTTTCTGTGTTGCCGGTTGTGAAGCATGTGTGTATCAAACACGCCAAATCTTGGCA
>JAOVVA010000033.1:2209880-2221369 GCA_028565275.1 Leiocassis micropogon
CCTGGAGGACAGCTCTCACTGCACACAGACCTTGGCTTCTAATAACAATATATTATGGCTACAACCTTTGAATTAAAGGTTTCTGTCTAACAATTACTTGCCAGTGTTAAGAAATAAACAATATTATATATTATAATATTTTTAAACAATAAAATCCAAGCAGTTTTATGGCTTTTTACTTTTTATTATGAAAACCTACAGTGATGTAAAATGTACATTTATGTACATTCAATGGAAAATTTACAAAAATATGTGTAATGGGTTATAAAATTACCCGAATTAACAAAAATCTATTTAACGCATTTTATAATATTTGTGAAAACACTTGGAATTGGGGAACAATGTATGTACCTCACTTTTCTCTCCAGCCCACACTATATTTTCAGTATTTAGGACAAACTGTTGTCCATTTGGTAGAGAGGCATCATAAAAGCCCACAATCTTAAGCTGCACTTCTCCATTGACCCCTCGTTGCCAGTTCACCACATCATACTTTGGAGCTGTTGCCCCAGTGCTGTCAAACCAAATGTTTTCTCCTACTTTGCTGGTAAAATTTACCTTTTTTAAAGAGTCAACAACCTTTAAATGAAAAAGAAAACAAATAATTATTCAATTACAACAATAGTGATGGATATTGTTCATTTGCTTCTTCTCTTTAGGTTATAGTACCCGCCGTGGTTGTATTGTTTTGTTTTTTTCACAGCTCTGGTTTTCTGTGCATCTCAATAGACTGTGTAGAGCATGTGCCACAGCATAAACTGCATTGTAGACATTATTTGCATATCTTAGTTCTGGTATGTCTGCACTGTAGTTTTTAAATTGAATTATATTCACATATTTGCTGCAGTTGTCAGTTTCAGGAACATTTTGCTCTGTATGCAAACAAGGGTGTGCTGTTTGCCAAAATCCATTGAGAGCATAATCAGCAAAATTATTGAGTTTCAATTTCCCTACATCAAAACCAATGGCTCCAGCCAAAACACTGTAACTTGCTGGTGTTGCTAGATAGGCAGCAGAAATCCACACAGCGCCAATCATCTGGTAGCCAGTAAGATTATTTAGAATAAGCTGTTCTATTAGAATGTTCATATCAAAGTAGGTGAAAAATACAATAATTACTTTGGCTGTGCCTTTCTTTATAATGTCAACCACCTTACTCATTCTGGCAGGATATGTCCGGTCAAATTTCTCAGAATACTCAACACATATTCCCTCCTCTTTAGCTGCTTTCAGAAAAATGGCTATTCCATTGTTGCCATAATCATTATCACTGTACACAGCTCCAACCCAAGACCAGCCAAAGTGCTTGACCAAATATGCTAGTGCTCTACCTTGGTAGTAATCACTTGCTATGGTCCTGAAGAAGGAAGGGTACTCATTTCTGTTGCTCAAACATTCACATGTGGCAGCAAAACTTATCTGATGGCAAAAGGACAGGTTAATATAAAGCATATTGCTGTGAATCCTGTGAAAGCTGTTTATCTTGAAGAATACAGACAAAAATTTTACTCTGTCAATACAATGATTTTATACACTGTAAAAAGAATTCCAGAGTCTACACATAGCAATGCTAGTGATTATAACATTCTTTCTGTAAGCTCTATTTCTTTATCCTGGTTAGGTTTGTAGTGGACACAAAATCACTGGAAACACTGAGCAAACCATGTTAATCAACTTTTTCATTCCTAGGGACAATTTAATGCCGCCAGTCTCTCTATCTGCAATATGTTTGGAAACCAGAGAACCCAGAAGGCATGCATAAAAACATTCAGAGAACATGCAAAATTTGCACAGTCAGTAACCTGGATTCAACCCAGAACAATGGGACACACTGGACCACTATTCCACCGATAACATGAATAACATAAATTGGTAAGAAACAAATAGATCACTAGGATGCATGTTTTATGGAATAAAATACTTATAAGAATTATATAATTATTAGAATGTTGTAAGATAATAATCTTATGTATACCTAATGACTTTTTTACAACTACTAAATAAATAATTTTTAAATAATGATTAAAATCATTGATCCTTACCACTGGGATCTTAAAAGGTCCTGTAGTTCGTGTGAGTGCGATTGTAGGAGTGGATTCTGACTCTCCTATGATAGCTTGTACTACTTCTTGGCCAGAGCAAGAATTATCTGCTGTTATGTCCATACCATTCATCAAAGCCATGGTTGCCTTCATGGATAACAAGCCTGAGAGACAATTGTCATAAATCCTGTAACCAATTGATGTGTTTGGGAGCAAGGTGTTGCTTCTATTGATTTCATCAATTGCAAACATCATAGTTTGAACACGGCGGATTTCTCTGAGGTCAATTCTACAAATATGCATACACATTTCATAAAATTGCACATTATACTTCATAGTGAATCAACAGACAACTAACAGTAATAATGCAGAAACTATGACAATGTAGAAAATTTGAAATTCAGCACTGCGGACTTCTACTGAGGTCAACAATAATGCAAGAGAGAGATACAGGTTTTTGTAATGCAAAAAATTACAAATTCCCCCAAATGACCACAGAGTCAAAGTTTCCATTGCAACAAACCTAATGCAGGTTAACGGTTGAGGTTTTTCAGTATATGTCAGTGACTGCAGCTCTGTACCACGGTGTATTGAGAAAATAGCTCCTATTATCACATCTCCATCTTTTGACAACAAAGTACTTTCTGGGGATTCCAGGATATGGCAATTTTCTGCCTTTGCCAGGCTAAAAGTAAGAAGTATTACAAGAAACTGCATCACAAGGTGTGTCCAATTCTTTTGCTGCATCACTCTTCAAGCCATATAGTCTTCATGTACTTATAGACATGGGCTGGGTATGGCCATTAAGTTTGGACAAATCAGAGGGGTAGTGAGCTTTATGATGTCATCAAGGGACAGGATGTCTCTGCAAATCTGGCTTCATTTATTTGATAAAGACCACTTAAATTACTTACAACTGCTTTTTTTGCCTTCTTCCATCTAGCTTTACATATGCTGTATGATAGCTTGGCCAGAATAATCTAATAGTCTGTTTGCATTGTAGTATTACCTGCCTAAATTCCCTGATCAGTGAGTGAATAAATTTTGCTCCTAGGTCTCTTGTCCAAACCTATGTCCAAACGGTCTATTAGATATATACTGTATGTATCTGCAAATGGCTGCAAAGCATTTATAGACTTGCCTTTGTCTGCTTTGAAGTATGGTTATAATATATGTTGTAACTTATTTATTTATTCCAAATGTACTTCTGGTCATAACATTGTACTTTATTCATTCCATTGTACACGAATGCTACTCCCAGGTATTCCTTTACTATTCTGCACAATATAAAACCATGAAATGGCACAGAAAGTTCTTTTTACATGTCTTTTACATTCTGCCAGTAACACCTGCATTTTACACAAAGAACTGTCTAAAGTTCTTTTAGTGTGAACTTTACTAGCTGCAAGTGGTTGACATGAATAAAAAAATTATGTTGAATATATTTTTTGCTGTTTTTTTTTAATTTTTTTTAGTGAACCCCTAACCCCAAGTAAATTGGCTTGCTGAGTGTTATAAATTAACTGTTTTTCTATGGGCACACACCCAGACTTTCACACACTCAGTTCGGTATTCAAGCAAGCTTCATTTATTCTGCATTTTCTTATATATATTATATATGTATATATTTTTTTTTCATTGACCTATGCTGAGTTGGCGTCACGCATCTCTGCCGCTTGGGTTTTAAAGGTTAAGAATTGCATATGATTCTGACATATTTACATTAGGCATATGATAAAAGCTCAGTTTGAGCTCTATGTAAATAAGTAAAAAATTATTAGCTAGTTCATTTGCAAACATTTAAAATTTGCACAAAAACAAGGAGAGCTCTGACTCACTGCAGGTTTTCTAAAAGCCCTCAGACCCCAGAAGCCTAATAGAATTGCTTAACCAAAAATACTTCTTTACACCTAAAACACATTATGGCAATTTGCTAAATGGCTGGATTTTCTCCAATATATTTTTTTTTAAGTTGAACTACATTACTTAGTATAATGGGAGGCTGACTCCAAACATTCAGTCACCTGATGTCCTGTGAAGTCTAACAGTGATCCAGTCATAGATGATAATCCTGGGAGATTGCTGATACAGATCTGTGCATGAGCAGTAGCTGTTTAATGCAGTAGCATGGCATGGTAAATATATATTTTTTAATACTACTAAGCCACACTATGAATGAGAAGAAATAATGATCTGAGATAACTTCAGATAAAATGTGACTATATATTCTATATTGAAGTAAAATGTTAGTGTTAGATCAAGAATGTGACCAGCTTTATTTGTGTGTCCTACTACACATTGATTAATCCCTGAATCTAAAATAGACATAAACACTGCGTATTCCAGGTTCTTAAAATTAATAATAAAATCTCCAATAATTGATGCTTTGTCTAAAGAAACAAAAAGGTTTAAAAGGAAATGTGCAAATTCCAATGAAATTTGGAATATAGCCCAGGGGGTCTGTAAATAATAATTAATGGAATTTACGGGGTAGACTTATTTGTTTCTATGACTGTACTGTATATATGTCTTGCTAGTAAAGAGACATTCAAATGCATTGAATATATTTTAGTGTGATTGTTAGATTTTCATAATAAATGTCTGTGATGCTTCTTCATCTAACAGTTAGACGTGGCTGATGTGTATAACTATACATAACTATATACTGTACAAGAGCACTAGCTTCATTAAATGCTACATATCATTCGGTTTAATCTATATTTCTGTTAGACACAGTACACAGTACTCCTGATCAATGATATTTTCATCACCAATAAGAAATTTTGATGTAAGAGATCTAATATTTAACATATCTTCAGATTAGTGGTCCTGGCTTATCTCTCAGTATGGTCTATGTTTATGTTGATTAGCCACCTTTGCCACTATTATACATGTTCTGGATTAAAATCACCATATAGGTTAATTTGCATGACATTTAAGACCACAAGCTTTTGCAGAACGCATGAGCTTGTGGTTTTAAATGTCAGTCTTCAGTGCTCTCTGTTCTGCCAACTGATGGAGCCTATAGCACATGCATTTTAAAAGTCAAAGATCATAATCATCTAGTAAAGTCACAGTGTATTTGTGTGATAATTATTCTTTATCCCTTCATGACATATGTGTTTCTTTCTTTCTTTGTAAGTTCGGTTTCTTGGTTTATGGTTAAACAAGTGGAGGCCTATTAATTTGGAAGATGTGACTCTGAGCATCTCCTTAATGAAGATCTAATATCACAAATTGTTAGTGCCAGTGGGATGATTATTTTACATTTATCATAAACATGCTTGTTGCAAAATGCAAAAATGTCTGTATGGGTTTATTAGGTAGAACACAATTCAGATTTTTATGGTATGTTTAATAAATTCATGTGCATGCCAATATTATCTTTAATATACAACGTAATTTTATTCAATATTATTTAATTGATTACATTTGACATATGTGTCCAAGTTCAACATTTGTTAGCTAAAATGACATTTGCAAGTTTGAGCAACTTTTTTTTAGCTTTATTTAGATGCCATTTTACCCATAATATTTTTCTTTGTGTTTAGTTCAGGTTTAAAAAGAATAATATAACATTTAGGTAAAAATATACAGAATAGCAGAGCAAAACTGGAGGCCAAAATAGCAAATATCTCGACAGCTACAGTAAATTTTCCAGGAGAGCTGACATAAGCAGGAATAAAGGTGATCCACACAGCACAAAATATGAGTATACTGAATGTGATGAATTTAGCTTCATTAAAATTATCTGGCAGCTTTCTAGCTAGAAAAGCCAACACAAAACACAAGAAAGCCAGAACACCTATATACCCCAGTATGGCCCAGAAACCTATAGCTGAGCCTAAGTTGCATTCCAGAATGATTTTTTCCTTGTAGTAGTTCATGTTTTTGTAGGGGAAAGGAGGAGAAATTATTAACCAAAGTACACAAATGAGGACCTGTATGAGAGTGAAGGCAAGTACACTGAGTCTCTGCTGTAGAGGACCAAACCATTTCATGACATTACTGCCTGGAAGTGTAGCCCTGAAGGCCATTAGCACAACTACTGTTTTCCCTAAAACACAGGAGATACAGAGGACAAAGGTGATTCCAAACGCTGTGTGACGCAGCATACAGGACCACTGGGATGGCCGTCCAATGAAAGTCAGTGAACAGAGGAAACACAGAGTCAAGGAGAACAGCAGCAGGAAGCTCAGCTCAGAGTTGTTCGCCTTGACAATTGGAGTGTCCTTTTTTATTATAAATAAAACAGCTACTAACACAGTTAATGTAGCTCCAAACAAGGAAAAAACTACCAGTACTATTCCCATAACCTCTGTAAATGAAAGAAACTCTATGACCTTTAAGACACATTTATCTCTACCAACATTAGACCAATATTCTCCTGGACACTGCTCACAGTTATTTGAATCTGCAAAATAATTATGGTTATTGTCATTAGGAAGGTATATTATGGTTTTATTTATTAATAACCTTGTTGAGTAACTGTATCCTACATAATAAGAGGATGACACACAATGTACAATTAACAACTTGTCTTTGAAACTCACTAATACTGACATTACCTGTCTGGTTACTGATCTCTCCATCTGCACATGGTATACAGTCATAACAGCAGACAGGCCTTCCTTTCTGCGCAGCTTTCCTGGTGCCTGGAGGACAGCTTTCACTGCACACAGACCTTGGCTTCTACAATGAACAAGATATTATAGATGCAACTTTAGAATTATATGGCTTTGTCTGCTAATTCTATTAATCTGTTAAGTTATATTACTTTGTATATTAATGAAACTGAAATGAAATCTAATAGCTTTCTATTTTTTTAGTGGGTTGTAAAATATTTACACACAACATTGCATATAAATATAGTGTGCATGTAAACATATGAACATTTAAGAAAACATCAATTAAAAAATATCAGTGATTACAGTTTACATTATAGTTTATGGTTTTAATTAGCAAAACAATGTATGTACCTCTCTTTTCTCCCCAGCCCACAGTATATCTTCAGCATTTAGGACAAATTGTTGTCCATTTGGTAGAGAGGCATCATAATAGCCCACAATCTTAAGCTGCACTTCTCCATTGACCCCTCGTTGCCAGTTCAACACATCGTACTTTGGAGCTGTTGCGCCAGTGCTGTCAAACCAAATGTGTTCTCCTACTCTGGTAGTAAAATTTACTTGTTTTAGAGACTTAACAACCTTTAAATGGTAAAGAAAAAAAGTATTTTTTATTTCATTCATGGTCCTGATTTGTTTATCTATTTACTTTTTAATTTTTTGTGTTACCTGCAACGGGTGTATTGTTTTGTTTTTCTCACAACTCTGGTTTTCTGTGCATCTCAACAGGCTGTGTAGAGCATGTGCTACAGCATAAACTGCATTGTACACATTGTTTGCATACCTCAGTTCAGGTATGTCTTTACTGTAGTTTTTAAATTGAATCATATCTTCATATTTGCTACAGTAGTTGTCAATTTGAGAATCATTTCCATCTGTAAGCAAGCAACGTAATGCTGTTTGCCAAAATCTATTGACAGCATAGTCAGCAAAACTACCAAGTTTTAATTTCCCCACATCAAAACCAATGGCTCCAGACATTACACTGTAACTTGCTGGAGTTGCTAGATCGACAGCAGAAATCCATGCAACACCAATCATCTGGTAGCCAGTGACATTCTTTAGAATAAGCTGTTCTATTAGAATGTTCATATCAAAATAGGCAAGAAATACAATAATTACTTTGGCTGAACCTTTCCTAATAATATCAACCACTTTACTCATTTTGGCAGGATATGTCCGGTCAAATTTCTCAGAGTACTCAACACATATTCCCTCCTCTTTGGCTGCTTTCAGAAAAATGGCTATTCCATTGTTTCCATAATCATTATCACTGTACACAGCTCCAACCCAAGACCAGCCAAAGTGCTTGACCAAATAAGCCAGTGCTCTACCCTGGTAGTAATCACTTGGTATGGTTCTGAAGAAAGAGGGATACTCTTTTCTGTTGCTCAAACATTCACATGTGGCAGAGTGACTTACCTGTTGACATAAGAGCAGGTTAAAGAATAACTAAAGTCAGGTTTTGGTGCATTCTATAGAAAGATATTTTTCAATCTATGTATTTACAACCGTAGGTCCTAGCAGGAGAAAATTAGAGAGAGACCTTTTATTTACATGGAAAATAACAACTACTGTAAAACAGAAGAATATAAAATCTGTTACAAACAGTGATTATGTATTATGAACACAAAAACTTTCAAACATATTAGCTTTCATATTTTATTCTGATCAGGTTTGTGGTGGGCACAGAGCCAATCATGAAACTACTGGGCATAAGGTGAATATGTGACATGCTTTTTTTTATTATTTTAAGGCTAATGGGACTTATCAAAGGATTGATGATTAATAAATAGATAAAAATAGAAGCACAATATTTTAAGCCAAATAATATTGCTTAATCTTAAACAGTTCTATAAATGAACATAATCATCTTGTGCATACCTTGTGTGTGTTTTGTACATAGGTTCATTTACTGATTAAAATCAGATGTCCTTACCACTGGGATTGTAAAAGGTCCTGTAGTTTTAGCAAGTGATACAGTAGGAGTAGACTCTGATTCCCCTATGATTGCTTGTACTGCTGCTTGTCCAGAGCAGGCATTATTCGCTGTTATGTCCATACCATTCATCAAAGCCATGGTTGCCTTCATAGATAACAAGGTTGAGAGACAATTGTCATAAATCCTGTAACCAATTGAGGTATTTGGGAGCAAGGTGTTGCTTCTATTGATTTCATCAATTGCAAACATCATGGTCTGAGCAATGCGGAATTCACTGAGGTCAATGCTGTAAGTATACATAAAAATTGTACTTTTATGACTAAAAAATGAAAACCACTAAAAGGGAGAGATACAGGTTATTATAATTCAGAAAATTACAAATTCCCCCGAATGACAACAGTGTCAAAGTTTCCACTACAACAAACCTAACACAGATAAAAGGTTGAGGTTTTTCAGTATATGCCTGTGACTGAGGCTCTGTACCACGGTGTATTGAAAAGATAGCTCCGATTATCACATCTCCATCTTTTGACAACAGAGGACTTGCTGGGTTTTCCAGAATATGACAATTTTCTCCTTTTGCTAAGCTGAGAGACAGAAGTATTACGAGGAATAACATCACAAAGTGTTTCCACTGCTTCTGCTAGATCACTCCTGAAGCCATATAGTCTTCATGTATTTATAGACATGCTCTGGGAATTCTGGTTATGACTCTGGTTTTGGACAAATCAGAAAGTTAGTGAGCTTGGTGATGTCATTAAGGTAAAGAATCTTTTGCTATTATATACAAGAACATATCCTTGTAACACCCACCCACATAAGAGCTTTGTGTCAGGAAAAAAAAAAAAAACTGTAGTTTCCAAAACTGGAAAAGAAAAACAAATAAAAATTTAAGTAAATTAAAAGAGATTACTTTTTGTAAGTTTTGCATCTGAGCATTTACTTTGTTTATGTTTAATGCTTGATCTGATATCAATATCAATACACAAATTATTTACCAGTATTATTGATTATTGTCCTGCTATATGTGTACTGTATGTGTATGTATATACACACTATATTGCCAAAGGTAACATCCCATTCTTAATCCATAGAGTTAAATATGTAATATGACATTGGACCACCCTGTGCAGCTATAACAGCCTTAACTCTCCTGGGAAGGCTTTCTGAAAGGTTTAGAAGTGTGTTCATGGGATTTTTTGACCATTCTCCCAGAAGCGCATTTGTGAGGCCAGACACTGATGTTGGACAAGAAGGCCTGGCTCACAGTTTCCACACTAATTTATCCCAAAGGTGTTCTATCAGGTTGAGGTCAGGACTCTGTGCACTCCTATCTTGTCTTTATGGACATTGCTTTGTGCACTGGTGTACAGTTATGTTGGTACTGGTACTGTATGGGGTTCTTTTTCATGAGTTGGGCCTAGCCCCTTACTTCTAGTGAAAGGATCTCTTAAGGCATATGAAGACATTTTGGACAATTTCAGGCTCCTACTTTTGTGGGAAGATTTTGGGGATGCCCCCTTCCTGTCCCAAAATGACTGTGCACCAGTGCATAAAGCAAGGTCCATAAAGACAATGTTGTATTAATAATATGTATGCAGTATAATTAGGGCCTCTTAATTTGCTATTCATTCTCAGTTGTTGTTGTTTTAGTGTTACTGTGTGTGCTTTACAATGTTAGACAACATTCAAATCCTAATAATGGACCCTTCCCCACTTTCTCCACTCCTACTGATGTCTCAGCTGTTCACACCTACAGTATTCCTCACACAAAAACAGTGAGGCCAGGACGAGAAACAAAAATTCACCCTTCCCCACTTTAAGATAACTCAGGTCAACTCCTGGGACAAGGATTACTTTTAACCCTCTGGGTGCTGTGGCCTTTCTGAAGACCTGCAATGCTTCAAGCTTCTTAAATTTGTGTAAATTTAACATTTTACCAAATTTCACTTATTTACATAGAGCACAAAATGGGCTTTCATAAATGAAACGTTTAAACTTATGTAAAAGTACACAAACAAGAAAATACAGTTTTCAAACTCTAGCAGAAAAAAGAGTGAGAGTAAACAAACCTACAGATTGTTTTGAACCCAGAACTGAGTTAATAAAAGTCTTAGGTGTGTTCCCATAGCAAATATAACACTCAGAAAGACCTTTATTTAAGTTAAAGTGACTGATGTGCCTAACTTTTTTCAGTAGAGCCTCTGTTTCACTGAATAATCCACAACTTTTCATAAATATGTAATACCTATCAGACCTACAGTATCAGGTGACAGGTTTTCTCAGGACTATTGATGCCTACGCTGTTCACACCTTGTGTACACTCTCAGATTCCCCCAAAACAGGGCGAAAGGCAGCATTTTTTAAGCAAGTATATATTTGTGCTCTTTTGTTTTTGTTGTTTTTTTGTGATCTGAGTATACTATGACCAAATTAAAAGTCTCCCCACGGTGCCAAAGGCAGCGCTTATTACGTAAGTAAATATTTCTGTTTTGGTGCATTTCTGTGGTACTTTTAATGACTTTTATCTTACTCTAATTTTGCAAAAGGCAGCGCCTATTTAGTGAGTATATATTTGTTGTTTTTCTGGGGCACTACCACTACCAGAATGGCAACTCCCACAAATTACTCCCCTCAAACAGTGCAGCAATTAGCATGTACTTACATTTGAACAGAGTCGTTTACATAAATCAATGATCGATAGCTCATGATATCATGATACACACGTTTAAACAATTTATTTATACAGATGTACCTGTGTAACATGGAAATTTACAGGATTGTCACTGAATGATTTACCCTGATAATAATAATAATAATTTTTATTTATATAGCGCCTTTCCAGAGCTCAAGGACACTTTACAATTAGAGGGCAAAAAA
>JAOVVA010000033.1:2324454-2337975 GCA_028565275.1 Leiocassis micropogon
ATGTGTGTGTGTGTGTACAGTGCTATAGCTTATGTGTACATGACAGTAAAACACAACTTTTTTTTTACTTTTCTTATCCAGCTAATTATGTGCACTTAACTAAAAGCACACACCTAAATATTTATATTTTTCCTATATTAATTATGAATCATCATATGTTTTTCACATGTGAGTAATATGTGATCACACATGAGAAATGTGGGATGTTGCATTTCGACATTATGCCCCGACATTGCACATATTGCATAGTCATATCTATAATGTAATACATATTTATTTTAAAAAATGCAGTATGTGAATCATATGTGCAAAAAATTGACGTTAATTTTCTGTTTAAAAATTTATGTGAAAATAAATAAATTGGAAATGTGAAAAGACAGACAAAGACAAACAGCATGAAAAAATTTTAAGAACGTTCTTTAATACATGACATGTCAAATAACATACAGTATACGTTAAGTGGCTATAACCACTGCATATGGTCATGTGACCTGTCTGGCATTATATGAGAGGTCGACAAAAGAAATTCCTTTCACAAACAATTCTGATTTATTTAAAATGGCTGCTTGAAATATATCAACAATTAAGGAAATATTGCTTAACTTAATCTGTCCCTTTTTCTTGTCTCTCTCTGAATTCCCAGATCAGCTATTTCTCCTCGTGTGCTTGTCTGAGTGACCATAAGCAGTACCCCTATTTTTTCCGTACAGTCCCTAGTGACACATACCAAGCCAGCGCTATGGCTCGCCTCGTCAAACACTTCGGCTGGACTTGGGTGGGTACGTTCGGTGCCGACGATGCTTACGGACGTACCGGCATCGACATGTTCACAGCTGAGGTGACTAATCTTGGTGCGTGTGTGGCCTTTCGAGTTATCATTCCCAAAGTCCCGACTCAGCAACAGATCCGGGACATTGTAAAGACGATTAAAGACTCCACTGCACGTGTGCTCGTGACCTTCGCCACCGAGGAGGACATGGAGCCTGTGGTGGAGGAAGTGGGAAGACAGAATGTAACGGGGAGGCTGTGGGTGGCCAGTGAGGCCTGGGTAACCTCCACCCTCATATCCAATAAATATCCCTTTCTCAGTGGTACCATGGGCTTCGCTATACGCCGAGCCGAGATCCCCGGCTTCAAAGACTTCCTAGAAAGCATGCAGCCTTTCACTGAGCCTTATAACCCATCTGCAAGGGAATTCTGGGAAACAGAGTTCCAGTGCTCCTTTAACACAAGTGTACCGGTTGGTTCTATGGCTGATCAGGTCCAATATAACCGAACTTGTACTGGAAAAGAGAGGATTCAGGACACTAATACCATCTATAATGATGTGTCTCAGCTCAGAGTGACCTATAACTTATACAAAGCTGTGTATGCTGCAGCACACGCACTGCACAATTTGGTTATGTGCCAGACACAGGAGCAAAGGGATGAGAAGCAGTTCTGTCCAGATATCTACAGTCTACAGCCCTGGCAGGTAAGGTTAAAATCAGTCTTTATTTCTAACTGCAATGAAAGAGGTGTTTAGAATTGTAGAGTATGTTACCCATAAAAATGTCTCTTCAACCTTTTAATAAACACGTTGTTCTACTAGGTGATAAAGTACCTTAAAGAAGTGAACTTCACCACTGTTTTTGGTGACGTTGTAAACTTTCATGAATACGGAGACCCAGCAGGATCTTACGATATTGTAAACTGGCAGAAGGGTCCAGGAGGAGGGCCGATGCATTTTACTACAGTCGGACGTTTTGACTCGTCTCTCCCTGAAAAGCAGCAACTAGTTCTCTACCAGGATGCCATCGTGTGGCCAGGTGGATCCAAGGAGGTAAAAGTCTCTAGTTTGATTTTGGTTTTTTAAGTACTAATACAAATCACACAGAATTCAAAGATGGTGACATCATTCATTCATTCATTCATTCATTCATTCATTGAGATCGACCTAAATACAGTAAACTAAAACATAAAATGTTAGTAATCTGTACAAATTTAATTGAAAAAAAAAATTGCTGCCTCTCTCTCTTTCTCTTTCTCAGCTGCCAGTGTCAGTGTGCTCAGCCAGCTGCCAGCCAGGCTACAGGAAAGCCCCCCGTAAAGGGGAACCCATTTGCTGCTATGATTGTGTGACCTGTGCGGAGGGCAGCATCAGCAAGAGCGTAGGTATGAAATCAAAACCTTTAGCGTTCACTTAACATACTGTACTGAATTCTCTTTCAATTATTTATGTAGCTCTGATTTGGTGTGTGTTTCCTCTGGTTCCTCTGGTTGCTCCAAATTCCTCCAATAGTCCAAAGACAAGCAGATTAGGCTAACAGGCGTTTCCAAATTTCCTATAGTGTGCGTGTGCGATGGATTGGCACCCTGTTGAGGGTGTACCCCGCCTTGTGCCCCGAGTCTCATGGGGTAGGCTCCAAGCCTCCTGTGAACCTGTACAGAGTGAGTGAGTGAGTGAGTGAGTGAGTGAGTGAGTGAGAGTGAGGTTGTGTGAATGTCCAAAATATTTTTGCTTTGCATAAGCATTTTCTCACAAATACCTGCCTAAACAGCATGTCATAATCTTTCCTGTCTTATGAAGCAAACCTAGGTCCCACATACAGTAGTGTTTATTTATGAACATACAAATACTGATAACCGATGAACATCCCAAACAAGCATTTTTTTTTTTTTTTATAATTACAATGTGATGAGCAGAGAAGCATCTCAGAAGACAGAACATGTCAAATCATGAGGTGGATGGGAGGCAACAGCAAAATTCCACATCAGTTTCAGTTCTGTAAGCCAAGAACAGGAATCTGAGGTTATTCAGCAAGGACTCTTCAAAACATAGTTGCAGTTATAGTTGAGGGCTGGAAAAAAGGTGGGTTCTGTTGTTGTCATTGTTGTCCTTCACCATTTCAAGGACAATCTGGCTGAGTCTTTTAGGTTCCTGTTCCTTGCTGACAAAAGTGAAACTCAATGTCCTCCTCTGCTATTATTGCCTCCCTACTTCAAGGTCAAAGTTTCGTGCATGCTGAGATTATTTGAGCTCCTGCATCCTTTCCCTCAGCTCTGACCTACCGCTCTGTCACCCACCATTGGTTTTGCTTCTTTTTTTTTTTTCAGAGGGCTTTAACAGTTTATAAAAATTCCAAATCAACCCAGCCGACAAGCATTCTACCGTTAACATCACTGGGATCCCATTTTCCTCCCATTCAGATGATTGATGGGGACATTAACCAGACTCTGCATTATTTCATGCATAACATGTTTGACTGATTAGATAACTGCATGAATGTGCAGGTCTACAGGTGTTTCTCATAAACAGTGATAGTGAGTGTATATAAAATATTACCGTGTGAAGAGTTTTCACAGACCAGCACTTGAATGTTCAGGATTACTGAATGCCCACTACATCACTCTTTTTAAACATTTGCTCTTTTGCTCTCAGATCAGCCAGATTGCACGCTATGCCCTGAGGACCTCTGGTCCAGCCCACAACGAGACAGCTGTGTCGACAAACAGATCGAGTTCCTGTCCTACACGGAGGGTTTCGGTATGGCCTTGGCAGCCACCTCCATCCTGGGTGTGGTTGCTACAATGACTGTAGCTGCCATTTTCATCCGTCACAGAGACACACCCTTGGTGCGGGCCAACAACTCAGAGCTGAGCTTCTTGCTCCTAATATCACTCTCTCTCTGCTTCCTGTGTGCCCTCACTTTTCTAGGCCAGCCTTCTCGCTGGGCCTGCCCACTCAGGCGCACAGCCTTTGGTTTGACCTTTGCACTCTGTCTCTCCTGCCTGCTCAGCAAGACATTGGTGGTTCTCATGGCATTTAGGGCCACACTGCCTGGCAATAACGCAGCACGCTGGTTTCGCCCTCCCCAGCAGCGATTTGGTGTGTTCCTCTGCTCTGCCATACAGTGTGCCGTATGTGTGGCGTGGTTGACCACAAATCCGCCTTATCCCGTAAAGAACACATGGCTGTACCGGGATCGAATCATCCTAGAATGCCACCTTGGTTCGGTGGCACTGTTCTGCTGCGTGCTTGGCTACATTGGCTGCATGGCTGCCTTTTGCTTCATCTTGGCTTTTCTTGCTCGGAAACTGCCTGATAACTTTAACGAAGCCAAATTTATTACATTTAGCATGCTAATATTTTGTGCAGTTTGGGTTGCCTACATACCAGCTTATGTCAGCTCTCCTGGAAAGTTTACAGTGGCAGTAGAGATATTTGCTATTTTAGCATCAAGTTTTGGAGTCCTGTTATGTATCTTTGCCCCAAAATGTTATATTATTATCTTTATGCCTGAAAAGAACACTAAAAAATATCTTATGTCACAAAAAAGTTGGAGATGATGTTGATTTATTATTATTATTATTATTATTATTATTATTATTATTATTTAATACTGTTTTATGGCTTGTCATTGGAAAATATTGTAAAAAAAAAAAAAAAGAAACAAAATATTACAAAAATATGTATTAAAACAAGTTTAAAAGATACTTAATGATAATACGCTTAAATTGTATAGTACTAGGGTTTTTTTTATTAAATAAATTGTTTTCATTACATTTTATTAAATCTGACTTGGTAGAATTTTCATTAAAATAATAATAATAATAATTATTATTATTATTATTATTATTATTATTATTATTATTATTAGAGCTACTGCTGCTGTTGTTGACTTGTTACCAGGACCTACTTGTTTTCACCACCAGAGGGCACTGGTGTTATAATGTGATTGAGTAACAACCAGCCAACTCAACTCTGCCCAGCAAACTCACATGCACACACACACACACACACAAACAAATATAGAACTGGAATAAAATACCGAATTCATCCACAAATCACTGACTGACATGTCAAGTGGCTGCCTGGTGTGAGGTGAAAGTCATAACACAGTCCTCTGCTCTATGGTCTGCACATAAGTTATAACCCCTGTGTCTGTGCGTGTGTGTGTCTGTGCGTGTGTGTGTCTGTGCGTGTGTGTGTGTGTGCACGTGTGTGTGTGTCTGTGTGTGTGTGTGTGTGTGTGTGTGCGTGTGACTGTGTGTGTGTGTGTGTGTGTGTGTGTGTGCGTGTGTCTGTGTGTGTGTGTGTGTGTGTGAATAGCATGTGTTTTGCAAATGTGAGTTATTTCTAATTGTCTTTGTTCCTTTTTCAGAAATAAAGAAACTAATTTATGATGTTTTTGAATCCCAAAAGAATGTCTTTGGGGCAGCAATGTAGTGGAGTGGTTAGCACTGTCGCCTTGCACCTCCAGGGTCAATGGTTTCCTTCCTTTGGTCTGTGTGCATGGAGTTTGCATGTTCTCCCCATGCTTGGGGGGTTTCCTCAGGGTACTCCAGTTTCCTCCAACAGTCTGAAGTTGTGCAGATTAGGGTATTTGGCATTTGCAAAGGTTGACTGGAGGTTCTACAAAATGGGAATACATAGAATGTTAATCACAATTGGCCTCCACGGTCCCTAGTTGGACTATTGAAGTTTTTATTTAGGAGATGAATTAATAGAATGGGGGGGGGGGATGCGGAATCACACCCAGACTCAGGAGGTGCAAGATGACAGTGCTAACCCCTGCGCCACTGTGCCTCCATTAGGCTAATTGGCCTTCCCAAATTGCCCATAGAGTGTGTATGTGCCCTGCTATGGATTGGCACCCTGTCCAGAATCTACCCTGACTGGCAAATAAAAGCCTTATTCGGCAAGGGATTTAATACCATGCCAATTTCTACTTATATTTAGCTAAAAATCTTACAATACGATTGCGTTTTAAGGCAAGTATATGTTTTCATGCTACAGATGACAATATGAAGAGTGATCTGGACATATTTCACAATTACTAATAGCAATCAAAGAAAGGCTGCAGACTGGATACTGTAAACTGAGCTCTGTGACAATATGATGAAGAGGAAAAACTGATTTAATAAAACAAATTACCATACGAGGAGTTAACTAATAGCTGGACACTAGTAATCATCAATTACGCAAATGCTAGAGAGGTGAGGAAAAAACGTCTACAGACACTGATAGGTGCATGAAAAGATTAGCCCTTATACCAGTATATTCGTCTTGATGATCAGCCACTATTGGTCATTAACAGCAAGGGATTCCAACTCAGTGAAGGTAAAAAATGTGCTTCACTTCACAAAAGCTTCTCTAAAATGGATGAAAAGCTACTTTTTCTCCTGTGCAACCCTGCTAAACCTAAATCATATTCATACAAAACAGTGATAAATGCCTATTTAAAATCATGAAAGTGAAATATAATGGAGCTGGTCACTTTGCCTCTTTTTCCAGCTGAGCAGCATCTCAGTCACTTCCTGGACATCACGTATCTACCAAAAACCTATATTTGTGCTTTGGTGGAAAACAATGATCATGGTGTTCAATTTTGCCAGAATCTGATTGCCTCTCAAGCTGTAACTCCTTTGAACTGTCCAGATACAGATACTATCCAGGGCCAGCATTTATTGTCTTCATTTTAGGCTTTGTGTGCGAACCAGATGTGCGTTTAATTAGGATCATGACTTTGGATTTCAGCAAAGCTGAAATAAACTTTTCTATTAATACGCTGACCTGAGTCTGAGCCACACTATGTTTGTAAAAGAAATGTATGTGATGAATGTTTATGAACAGGATGTATGTTTGTGTCTGTTTTAACTATCAGGGAAATCAAAGGGCCTTTGCATTAAATGCAATGTTTCACCTTATACCACATCACGGCTGGGTTCTTGTTTCAGCAACTCTGATATAAGATCTGGATTCAAGTTTCCGGTTTATTTTAATGTCATTCTTATAGTTAATCGTACTGTACATAATTGTAATGGCTTGTTTATCGGAATAGGCCACTGTATGGTGGATGCACCACATAATCTAAACAAATGAATAAAGAGATGCTGTGAAAACAGTGCCTGATACAGTATTTGATATGGTGAAGATGGTGATGAATGCTGGTTGGAGAGGCTCCCTGCAAATGTTTGCCTAGGGGCCCAACGGACTCTAGAATCGTCTCTGCACTTGGAGTATCCAAGCTGCGCCCACAGCAGTGTACTATAGGCACCAGGCACCAGCCAAGGACAGAAGAAGAAGAAAACTCTTTCAAGACAAAACTTCAAACGCATGTGTTCAGACAAGACTGGATTCAATGAAATCCAATTTTATTTATATAGCACTTTGAACAGTGGACACTGTCAGAATGCAGCATAAATTTGTATAATATAATATAATACAATATACTGTAATATATAATAAATAAAGCTTTTACATTTGTATAATCTGTAAAGGCATGCCTAATAAACGAACTTCCCGAGACAACATGGGGAAGAAATCTTGAGCGAACCCAGACTCCGGAAAAGAACCTATGCTCATCTGGGTGTCACCAGATAATGCAATTCTGAATAATTTCTCTTCTATAACCGTATACTATGTGGTAACAAAGTGCTACTTGTGTTAGCATAATCTGAGCATCCCTGAGGATTTGAGAGTCATTATAGATTTAAGATTTTAAGTCTAGATTATTGCACTGAAGTTATTACTTGCTCAGTTAAGAAGATTTCACACTTACAGTACAGGTTTGATTTAATACATGATTTGAGAATAATCATCATGCAGTTTACAAAAGTGTGTGGAGTTCACGCCAGCTCAAGTGGATGCTGCCATTAAAGCAAATGCAAAGAAATTCTCAAATTCATGTAAATATTTAAACATAGTAGTCAGATATTGATGTCTCATATAGTGAACCAGTGAACCAGCAAAGCTACTTGATATGTTTGATTAATGATTGTGCATTCTTCTTTTTTTATATATTTTATTATATGGACTACTTGCATACAGTAGCTTCATATTATATCATGGGTACAGTTATAGGACACTGGAGCAACAAACATATTTTCACCATTTTATTAGTAGATTTGATCAATTACGTACAGCAAAAGAAAAAAAGGACAAAATTTATGTTGGCTTACTAACTGAAAAAAGTCCAACTTGTGTGTAAAAGGGATGCACTATCATTTCCACGCAGGCCGAGAGAGAGAGATGGGACTTATATGACTCCTTCCCCCTTACTGTCTCCCACCAGACAGGAACAACAATGAGACCATTCAGGGTGACTTTACTGGGGTCATTGTTTAGTCCTACTGGGTCAGTAGTGACTGTGAGGCACTCAGCATTGAAGTGACTCCTGATAACCTACAGCACTCTGAAGTGGGGCTGAATAGGCACTCTATCAGATCCTGGCAGTGGAAAAAATGTTTAGTCTATGTTAGTGAGATATAAAGGCGGCAAAAGGAGTGTTTGTGCAACATCTGCCTCCCTGCATCATGTGTGGTTTTGGTTGTCTGTTGAGGAGGAGAGGCAACAGAAAGATTTATATCAAGGTTACACAAGTACGGTATACAGTAGTATGTGTGGTGATTTAGAGCAAGCTTGGGTTTCCACCCGTGGCCCTGGAGGACCCCGTGCACTGCACATTTAAGAGACATCCCAGCTCCAAACATACTGTACATACTGTAAATTAAGCAACCATCTAATTAACAGCCTTTTTTAAATAGAAGTGGACGTGATACAGCAAGGAAAACACAAGAAGCGTTGATCAGTTTTGCCTTAGAGTAGCATAATCTATAAATCTGCATAAATTTCATGACTTAGGAAACAAAAAGCAAAGGAAAGCTTAATCTATTTCTCCTATTTGGACATCATATTCTTTTTTGTGTTCTTATCTGGTCTCAGTAGGATGATGTAACACTTAGGCGCAAAGATACACACCAGAAGGCCATAACTCGAGGCTAGGATTGCAAAGACCTCCACAGCTACCGTGTACTTTCCGGGAGAGCTGACGTATGCAGGAACGAATGCGATCCAAACAGCACAGAAGATCAACATGCTAAAAGTGATGAACTTCGCTTCGTTGAAATTATCCGGAAGCTTCCGTGCAAAGAAAGCAAGCATGAAGCAGACAGCAGCCAGGAAGCCGATGTAGCCCAGGACAAGAGAGAAACCTGCCACTGAGCCTACTGCACATAGCAGAACCACCCGTGCTCCGAGCTCACCTCCTGCATTTTCAGTGGGCAGAGGAGGTGCCAGAACCAGCCAAAACACACAGATCCCCACCTGTATTAGCGTACAGATAAAGATACCCGCCCTCTGCTGAACAGGACCAAAGTACCGCATTATATTTGAGCCAGGTAAAGTTGCTCTAAAGGCCACAAGCACCACCACTGTCTTACTGAGCACACAAGCCAGACACACCACAAAACTGATCCCAAACAGTGTATGACGGAGCATGCAGGACCAGGGTGCTGGTCGGCCAATAAAAGCTAGTGCACACAGAAAGCAAAGAGAAAGCGACAGCAGGAGCAGGAAGCTCAGTTCGGAGTTGTTGGCACGGACCAGGGGTGTGTCTCGATGATGGAAAAAGGCGGCCAGGACGCTAATGGTAAGAGCTGCTCCAGTAGCTGACAGCACAGAGAGGATGATGCCCATGGTATCTTGAAAGGACAGGAACTCCACCGTCATTGGGATGCACTCTGTCCGGTCAGTGTTAGACCAGAACCTCTCAGGACACTTAATGCACTCTGTAGAGTCTGGGAAGAAACATGCACACATTTTCTACAGTAATGAAAATTCTCTATACATTATGCTTCCAACAGGCAATGTAGTCTGTTAACAGTAAGTTTTGGTTGCTAAGCAACATAGTGAGCAAATATTAGGGTGTTCTATAGACAGCACAATGTATTATGTATAATGGTTTTAAATGATTACAGAATTCAATTATTGTGATCCACACAACTTGTGTTCTTTTTATTATAGTTTTCATGCATGTAGAAATGGAGCATTATTCATATTTTAGCACCAGATTATATCATCCTGTCTTCAGTGCCATTGTACAGTACTTTACCAGTAGCATTGCTGATCTCCCCTGATGCGCAGGGTATACAGTCATAGCAGCAGACAGGCCTTCCTTTCTGCACAGCTTTCCTGGTGCCAGGAGGACAGCTCATACTGCACACAGACACCGGGACCTGAAAATCAGAAGGAGAAATCTCAGTTAACTTTAAGGAAATATTACATATCAGCAGACTGTTTTCTTTAGCACTATGTAGTGTCATTCTTTTATAAGTGAAAGATAATGTACTGTATGCCCCACATTCATCATTTGATCGCTATCTGGTTCTCTAGGAGTCATGATAATTAGGGTAAATTAGAGCTGATATACTGGTTCGAGGCTACGTTCAAAACAATTACTGTAATTTAAATGTCTGTACAAATGTTAAATATGTCTCTGCAAAAATGGGAGACAGATTAACTTCACCGTTTAGCTACAGTTTATATAATTATTTATTACAATGAACCAAACATCACATTTTTACCATGCCACCCCAGCCTCCTCCCCAGAACATTTTCCCAAGATCCAGTTGAAAGTCCCGCTCAGGTCCTTTAACTGCATCGAAACGGCCCACTTGAGTGAACTCCACTTTTCCTTCAGCACCTACATGCCAGTTAATTATGTCATATGAGGCAGCAGGATCCCCATTTTCATCAAATTGGACCTGTTCACCAACTGGTGTTGTGAACTGCACATTTTTTAGATAGTGTAAAAGCTGTCAACAAATATTGACAACAATTAATTTCTTTTTATAAAGCATGAACAGTTAAAGAAATGGATATCGGTTTGCTTTGCTGTACAAACATTATACATGTATATCCTAACATTAAGTAGTTTACCTCTTTGGGTCTTATTGACTTAGTATCAGGACATTTTCCATTCTCAAAAGGTCCTTTTCCAGGCTGACATGACAGCATGTCCTGAATAGCATTTGCGATAGCATACACAGCCTTATATACATTGTAATTTATATCAAAGTAAGTTTCTGCTTGGTCTTTAATTTTATCCAAGCTTGTGCATTGGGGTTCTGTTTGGGTTTCTTTCTCAGATTTGCATCCAAACAACTCCTCCCAAACACTTTGCACCAGTGGCTCCTTTTGGTAGTCCCCTAAGTTCAGTTGTGCCAAATATGAACCCAAACCCTGGATATCAACCTGTCTCAGAGCAAAGCCAAGGGTACCAGCCAAGCAGGCAGGACTTAAAGCAGCATGCTGGCTGGAAGTACTCCAGGCTTCAGTAGCAATCCACTGTCTATCACATACATTCTGTCTCACCACTTCCTTCAGCAAGACCTCCATATCAGGGCTGATAGCAAATGTCACCACTACCCAAGCTTTAGAGCTCTGCATTCTTTCTACAATTCTTTTCATCCTGTTTGGTGCAAAGGACTTGGGAATTATTTCAAAGTAGTCAATGCATATGCCAGAACCTTGCAGTTCCTGTAGCAGCAGCTGCACACCACTTTTACCATATACATCATCTCCGGATATGACACCCACCCAGGTCCAGCCCATCAGGCGCAGCAGACGGACCATGGCTTTAGCTTGAAAGGCATCACTGGGAACAGTGCGAAAAAAGGTGGGGTACTTGGAGCGGTCACTGAAACATGCACAAGAAGCGAAGTAGCTTACCTGAGGAGGTGAAACACAGAGAGACATTAGAAACAGTACATTATCACCTTTGGTGGATAACAGTGCACATTCACCATTTACCATAGGAATGTCAAAAACACCCAAGGTATCAGCCACCACTATGGAGGCAGAAGAGCGTGCATCTCCAATAATAATGGGCACATTGGGAGCCGCCGTGCACTGTTCCTTAGACACAGTCTCCACCTGCCCAGTCACCATCGCCAATGCAGCACTCAGCGTACTGCTCTCAGCCAAGCATGTATCTGCAGCCAGGTAGCCCAGTGTGAAGTTGGGCAACAGAGATGAGTTCCTGTTAATTTCCTCCACTGTGAAAATCATGGTTTGGAGCCAACCATATGATCTCAAGTCAGCCCTGAGTCAGAGGGAGATTATAAAAAGTACTTCAATAATGAAAAACATAGCAAAGCTCATAGCTATGGAAAGAGTGTTGCATCAGACACTACACTCACCCCCGACATTGGACTCCTTGCACTCTCTGTGTGAATATCTGGTCAGGTTCAGGGGCATTAAAATGAACAGGAAAAAGACCCCCAATAATTACATCACCTTCTTTATACAGGCTCCCAGAGATGGACCTGGTCTGCAGAGTACAGAAGAGTCCCACCGAGTGTATCCAGATCGGTCCAGTCATGAGCCCTAGTGCCCACAGCCAGCCATCCACAGCCATCACCTGACCAGAGGTACAGTACAGAGTGAGAAATCAGGAGAATGAAAGGATGAGAAATGCAGGGCCCTACATCTCCTGCAGAGAGAGAGAGAGAGAGAGAGAGAGAAGAAGATGTGTTACCTGTTTAATAGAGGAATATTTGCCTAGAGCGGAAAAAGAAATTGGGATAATTGGAGAAAGTCCAGGTGGAGCTAGAGTAATTTTCTAGGCCTGACAAAACACCTTTGGAAAGTGTTTATAGCGTCACAAATTAATGCACCCACAGGGAAGCAATTCCAATTTAATCATTCCAATGTGAACATGCATAATGGTTTTAGAATTAATAAATTGGATTTTACTAGACCTGTAAAAACATGATGCCTTTCTTCATCATAATTTAGCAATTTATAGAATTTTGTGCTGATAATTGATTGGTGATATTGAGGCAGTGGGATTAAGATGGTTGAGGCACTGGGTTGCTGATCAAAGGGGTGGGGGTTCGAGTCCCAACACTGCCACATGCATTTCAAAGGCCAGACATGGTACTATTATTGCTCTTGGCAGAATCTTCTCTGCCTAAAGCAGGTCACTTCCAAATGCTTAAAAAGTTTTCTTTTTCTCATTTCTAGGCCATTAATTAGCGAAGCTAAACGTGAAAAAGCTAGAAAAGAGCATTGACGGCTAGACGACTGTGATGTGAAAACAGACCGAAACCAATAAAAATAAACAAATTAAAAAAGTATGCACAGTGTGTGCATCCCAGCACCCCTGAGACGTAGTGACTCGTAGAATAAAGGGACAAAATAGGCAAGGGAAAATTTCTATTATCCAATGAAAGAAAGTGAAGACTGTGAAAGCTTAATCAAGGCTACTGGGGTAGTGGAATAGTGCTGCATTCTTTTCATATGGTTGTGTAACAGTCTGATGGAGCTACACATACTACTATCTATTTACAGAGTACCTCATAGGTAACATCGATTCATTCATTCATTCATTCATTCATTCATCTCCTATACCGCTTATCCTCACCGGGGCCTGAAGCCCCAAGTGCCAATACATCGCAGGGCACATGCACGAACACACACATTACGAGCAATTTGGGAATGCCAACTAACCGAATCTGCATATATTTGCACTGTACTTTTGCACATGTTGCTTGTAATGAGCAGGGAAATGAGTTTTACATTTATAAAACCATTTACTTTCCAGGAATGTGTGTGACAAACTCCATTGACTTTCAAACATTGAAACATGATCAAAAATAGATCTTGCTGGTCAAATACTTAAGTGTGTGTGTGTGTGTGTGTGTGTGTGTGTGTGTGTGTGTGTGTGTGTGTGTGTGTGTGTGTGTGTGTGTGTG
>JAOVVA010000033.1:2347278-2363534 GCA_028565275.1 Leiocassis micropogon
TTTAATAAGGTGTTGGATGGTTCTTAACCCAATTCCAGTAACTTCAACAATCTCCTTAATTGTTATCTTTGCTTGATAATTTGACAGTAATATCTTTTCCACAACTACGGGATATTCTGGCCTGGTTGCTTAAGAAATGAGAAGCTTCACACTGCATCAGTTAATGTTGAAAGAAACGCTGACAATTGAAACACTGCAGTAATAATGCAATCAAAGGCTAAATCCAGACAGTGACTATTTTTGGCCAGGCAGTGGAAGTAAAGCATTTGCGATACAAGTAGAAACGGGTGATTTGCAAACTGCACTATTATCAGAACTACTGTTATAGCAAATTAAAGAAATGACGAAGCTCACCTTCAGAGAGTTCAACAGTGCTGTGGTATAATACACCAATCATTTATAGCAATATGACTATTGACCCGTGGAATGTATAACACTGATCACCAACTATACACCAGCAAACTAGTGACAGCGTCATGGGCACCCAAGGGTCACCCATGCCGAAGGGGATCAAAAGCCTGCCCATCCTGTACAACCCAAATTTGCAACACAAATTGCTGAAAAAAGTCCAAGCTGGCCATGATAGAAAGGCACCCTGACACGTATGGAGCCTGGCAACCAAAAAGCCCAAGGGCACCGACCCAATGTCCAATCTCTTAAGAACCCAATCCAATTGAGAACCTACAGGATGCGTTGGACAAACAAATCCGATCCACGGAGGCCACACCCCACGACTCACAGCACCTCTGCCAACATCCTGGTTCCAGACACCACAATAGGTTCTTATTGAGCCACATCTTAAGGGGTCACATGGGGAGCCCCAAACTTTTTTTGTTTGGATTTAATGTTTATAACCGGATTCTAACAGGATTTAATTACTTTACATTTAAGATTATGGCTGATATATAATAGTCTTGTTTGAAAATGTAAAAAAAAAAAAAAAAGTTTCTATGGACACAGTGGCTGTTGCAGAATGCAGAAGACGAACAAGTAAAAGAGACTCAAAAAAATAAAAACCATATCGTGCCTAAGACTTGTACAACTCAGAAAACAAGCCACCATCAAGTCAACCATACTGTACCTAATAACAAACAGCCCTATAAATGTTGACATTCTGTTTTTCTTACAAATATAATACTTTAAAGATAATCGAGAGATTCCGCAAGGTCACCGGGTGATAGTATACTTCTTGGCGTCTTTGGCATAAGTAGCAGGTGTTTTGTAGATTAAGCTGAACACATATACCAATGCTAGTACTTCTGCAACAAACTCTCTTAATAAACGCACTGGATTATTTTAAGGCAGTCTCTTTTTGATAGCATTGATGGTCAAAATGATTTGTCATACTCGAACACACACGCACAAAGACACACACACACACACAGACACACACACACACACACACACAATCCATATACCTTGGCATATTGGACATCATATCATATCATCGTATCATATATCATTGCCAATGCTTGTACAATAACTAAATAAGCTATTATTGAATCTATCAAATCTGTGACAAATATGGTTATAAATTTTCTTTTGAAATAAAGTTCGCCTGCACTGCCATCGATATAACATCCAGTGCAAATCAAGCCAATGTAATAAACCATTAAAAAAATTGTGTTTCCTAATACTATAAAAACTAATATTACAATACATCCAGTACATCCCTGTGTCTACAGCATATTTCATATATATATATATATATATACGATTTTAAAATCATTCTCCTTTTTGGCATTCTTGTCCTGTATGAGATGTAAAATCTTACCAAAGTTTCATTAAAGTTGCCAAGTTTAAATGTCTACTGGTACATCTTTGACATACAAAATGCTACTGATCTCCCCGATTCACAGTTTGATTTGATATTAACATAAATCATTTTAAATATATGACAATATCTTAACATTTTATGTTGTTATAAACAATAACCGAAGATCACCACGGATCTCATGATGATCTATTCAGACTAAAATTAACTAACTGTTAAATGTAGGAGTGGATTAAAAAAAACACCCCATGTCTGTACACGATTGAAATGCATTGGTGAAGCCAGATATTATCTATTCTATGGAGAACATAAGACATTCCAAGTCTGGGACTGGGTCATACAGTCAGAAACGTGAAGTGAGGGTCTTTAAGGAAATGCCCTTATTGTCCTTGGCTGTGGCATTATCACCACACTTGGCATGTCTTTTTAGGCACCATGTCATCATTAGTCTTGCACTGGAACGCTTTGGCAAACTCGGGGAAATTCTGCAACGATCCAAGAACCCTGTAGGTAGAATCAAAAGCAAATGTTTCAGCTGTTAGCGTAAAGGTGCCGCGTTATACTCTTTTCTTATGCTAAGATGATGCTCCTTCTGTTCCGCTCCTTTCAAATATATTTTTTGTGATTGTCTGTTGCTGCCGGAATCGTGGGACTTACCTAAATTTTCCCGGACTATGGACATCAGTTTTAATGGAGTTGACAGCATGTTCAGGTCTATGTGTTCCACACCAGACCTGAAGAATTAAAGGAGTTCAATGAGCCTTACAGTATATATACAAATATTTATACTAGATACAAATAATTTGATTCGTATATTCATTGCAGCACTTAAAAAAAAAGTGATATTCATGAAAATCTATTCAGTTTGGGAACGTCTGCATCCTTCAAGATTCCTTGGGTTTGGGTGAAATGTATATACAGTAAGAGGACACACTAATATGAACTCTGAGTATGCTACTCTGAGATAACTAGGAATGAGTTGCTGTGATTTTTCTACACAGATTACCCTGTCATGTTGGGCATTGGCAGGTTTCATGCGTGCCATGTAAAAAACAAAAACCATATATTTATATTTATATTTCCATATAATGCCCAAACCCAAGCCACTGGATGCAGTCCTGGTCTTAAGGCTGGATAAAAATGAAAGGGTTGCATCAGTAAGGGCATCCGGCGTAAAAACCCAGACTAGAGAAACAGACTAAACACTGTATATGTGAAAACACCCATGGTGTGTGCCTACGCTAATGTGTCATGGCTGGCTCACCTGAGCAAAGTTTAGGAAGAAGAGTTGTTCATGGTCGAGGTCAATCCCAGGCAATGGAGCTTCCTTTCCATGCTTCTTGATGTAGTTCTGGTATGCCTGCAATAAACAATTTAATGAGATGAAGGTCCATAACCATTTATGTTTCTTTAGTCAGGTTTATTTCAGTTGCTTGTGCATCTGCTCCCCACTTAAGCTCGTTGCTTCAGGCCACAGTTAAGACTTCTTCAGCACAAGTTGGCTGTGGGAATCCATTTAAAACAAGAGCAGTACAAATTAGTTCATCGTGTGTTCAATCCTACTACGCCAAACACAATTTTAATCGGCTGATCATAGACTGGCGTAATAAAAAAACTCAGCTGGAACGGCACGGTATCAGCTATTACCGCTCACAGATGTCTGATTTAAATGCATTTAAGTTTGCGAGCTATAAAACCTAATGCAGCCCTTACGCTGCATATGTTGCATAAGTTGAGCCAATTTACAAACAGCATGGGAAGAACAGGATGAAAGACAGGAACCAGGCACTGGCACAAAGCACAGGGCATAATACAGAACACTGCACTGAGGCAAGTCTATTTCATACTGTCCGCTGTAACTGTGAAATTGATTTCAGGTGTGTAGTCAGAGGCAGAGCGGTGGCTTAGTGGTTAGCACTATGGCCTCGCACCTCCACGGTCCAGGTTTGATTCCAGCCTCGGGGTCTGTGTGCATGGAGTTAGCATGTTCTCCCCGTGCTTTGGGTGGGTTTCCTGCAGGTACTCCATAGTGTGTGAGTGTGTGTGTGTGTGTGTGTGTGTGTGTGTTTGTGTGCCCTGCAATGGGTTAGCACCCCATCCAGGGTGTACCCCACCTCAAGCCGTAAGTCTCCTGAGATAGGCTCCAGGCCCGTGGCCCTGTATACAGAATAAAGCAGTACAGACGATGAGCGAGTGAGTGAGTGTGTAGGTAGTAGTCAGGTGAACTTGAACATGTATTCTTGAGTGACCATGTTTGTAGTTGTGGACGTGAACTTAAGTAGCAATAAAAGACACACAACTCGGTTAAATGCTCAGTTTTGAATTGGCATCTGGTCCGGGATGCGCCCCGCCTCGTGCCCTTGGTCTCCTGGGGTAAGGGCTTGAATTGAAATGATGCCAGATTTAATTTATGTTATGAATTCTGTACTAATTTGCTAATTTGGTATTATTTTTGAGAGAAGTCTGCAGTGTCTGTAACATGCTCACTCATTCACTCACTCATCATCTACCCCGCTTTATCATGCGCACAGGGTCTGGAGCCCATCCCAAGAGACCCAGGGCATGAGGCAGGGCACAACAGCCTGGATGGGGTGCCAATTTATGGCAGGGCACACACAGATACACACATTCACACATCTACTGTATACGCACACTGTGGGCAATTTGGGAACATCAGTTAGTCTAATCTGCATGTCTTTAGACTGTGGGAGAAAACCAGGGCACCCGGAGACACTAATCACATGGAGCACATCGAACCTGGGTAGGAATCGACCGTACCCTGGAGGTTCAAGGCGACAGTGCTAACAACTGTGTCTGTAACAACTTAAGTTAAATTGGTAAAAGTGTTTTATTCCTTATGTAACATTTGCAAAGTATTTCAGGCAGCATCAGCAGCATAATTGGCCAGCAAAGACACAAAGGCCACAACCCGCTGCACTTACTTGATAAGACTGGCGAATGCCCCCGTTGTCTGCAATATTCTCCCCAAGGGTGTTATTCCCATTAAGCTGGAAATGGGAAAAGGAAAGGGTGAAAAAGAGACAGAAAATAACGGTAATTTGTAGCTCTTTCTACATCTTCTGAAAAATCGCAGCTCAATTGATTCCTCAGAAAGCAATTTGAGCAATTTGAACACAACAGCAAAGGAGGCTGAAACCAACTCGGAGATGCAACGACACATGCAAGAGGATCTTCTGTGACTTGTTAAGGCTGGATGAGACGATGCAGTGTGTGTACTGTAGCATAAGTGAATGCATACACAGGGCTATGAATTAAGTAGCTACAGTACCTCAACGGTAAACCTAC
This sequence comes from Leiocassis micropogon, assembly GCA_028565275.1. Taxonomy (NCBI): domain Eukaryota; kingdom Metazoa; phylum Chordata; class Actinopteri; order Siluriformes; family Bagridae; genus Leiocassis; species Leiocassis micropogon. The sequence continues at coordinate 2,352,359 of JAOVVA010000033.1, forward strand.
AATTCTTAGCAAATGTACCTTTAAAATAGATTTGTCTATGGATCCTTCTATGCATTACCATTTAGCGGTTGATCAAGAGCTTCTGTACACAACACCGCCTTTTTAAACCTAGCAGCAGCCTTTACTGTGCTACAATGTGTCATTTATCTTTGCTTTGGAACATAAAAATATGTTAATCAACAAATCTTTATCAACTGAGTTACATCAATTTTCAACAAAGAAATTAAACAAGGTCAAGTGCTCATATCCGTGAGTTTAGTGATAAGAGCATACTGTACATTTTGTCCACCGGCCAGGTCCCATGAGAAGTTGCTGTACTGGTCTACAATACATTTCGAAAGCTCCTGGAACTGCGTTGTTGATGATGAGGTCCACCAGTCCTTCAGGTCTCCATCTTTATCAAAGTTACGACCTGTTCGAGAACAAATCACTGGGGTGAGACATCAATGTAGAGAATTAGGTGAAATATTGTTATTGTAAAGGCTTATCGAAAACATTAATCCTCCTCCTATAGAACCACTATTACTACTACTACTGTACTACAACTATACTACTTCTACTACTACCCATAACAATAATCATCATCATCATCATCATATCATCATTATTATTAGTAGTAGTATTAAAGTAATTATTATTATTATTATTATTATAATAATAATTATTATTATTATTATTATTGTGTAGTAGAAGTAATTATTATTATTTATTATTATAATTTATTATTATTATTATTATTATTATTATTATTATTATGTGTAGTAGAAGTAATTATTATTATTATTATTATTATTATGTGTAGTAGAAGTAATTATTATTATTATTATTATTATTATTATGTGTAGTAGAAGTAATTATTATTATAATTTATTTGTTTTATTATTATTATTATTATTATTATTATTATTATTATTATTATTATTATTATTGTTGTTGTTGGTAGTACTCAGTTATATGACCTGACACATGATCTTCAATCTCATAGAACCCTGCTAGTGTTGTTCCTGAGCCTTCTGTTTTCGAAAATCCTTCCATTGATTTCTTGAAATTTTTGGTGAACAACTTTAGAATTAGACAAATAGTAAGTATACATGAAATCAGATTAATTACCATTATCGTCAAAGCCATGAGTGATCTCATGGCCAATCACCATGCCGATGCCACCATAGTTAAGGGATCGGGGCTGTCCTTTACCAAAAAAGGGAGGTTGGAGGATACCAGCAGGAAATACTGACAAAAAAAACATGAAAATTCATTAAGGTCAATAAAAAGATATATATTTTTTTTAATTGACACATTACTAATAGGCTATATATTATTTTTTTTGCTACCTATTTGGTTTCTGCTGGATGAATAGAAAGCATTGACCACCGCTGCTCCTGAGATCCACCTTGGGATTAAATCATATGTTAAAACTTAATAGTCCAGATGTTCACATTAATATTTTATAACCGTCATGTCATTAATATAGATTTTTTAACTAGGTACTAAATTTAGAATACGTCTAGGAATTTTTGAAAGAAGCAAGTCATTTTTTCTCCTGGACAGAAGGACTCAATTTCCTACAGTATAACTTTTTTAATTAAAAGCTGAAAGAGCCTCTTACTCTTCCTTGTTCACTTTCATCCTCAGCCTCTTCAGTCGTTTCTTCTGACCAAACTCCAGATTCTTCAGGATGTTCTCAAAGTATTCATCTGAATTGTAGCTCAGCTAAAAAAAAAGAAAGGTTTTTGCTCAAAAATATTATAGTAATATAAATTTACATAGATTTAAACATAAATAAACCATTGTATTTATATTACTGAAACTATAATTATGTAAACAATATACCGTAGTACAGTATATACATAGGATGTACTGTTTAGCCAATACGTTTTTGTGCATTTGTTATTTTTTGCCAAAATGAAATCAAGCATATTTTAATGAGGCCATAAAACATCATTTAGAAAAGTTAAAAGTCTTGCCATTTGTTGCAAATGTCTATATAAAATATTTAGGTGTTTCCCCAGAAGGGCAGAAGAAACACTTACAGATTTTTTTTTTCCTTGTGAATATATCAAATATAAGATTTATTAAGGGTTTTATTAAAAACAGTGATATATTTAATCAGTGATATATTTAATCAGAAACCCCAATGATAAGTAATACATGATAAGTGCGCTTACTGCACAAGTGCATGTTAGAGTAGGGAATAACCAAATTCCTTCCTTGAAAAGGAATTAATGTTTTGGTAATGATTGCATTATTATCTTAACTTAAAAAAGAATCACAGCTCACATCTTTGTATTCCTCATCCAAATATGTACTGTTCATGATGTTTTCCGAGAACCCGATTCTCTCTCGAATAGCTTGAGCCTGCAAGAAATAAAAGACACATAATAATAAGAAATAATGATTGTATTATTTTGCTTGCAGTCAGAGCCATACCAAGAATCTCAAACTTTTTAAAGAAACTCACCTTTTCTGTTGCAGCTTTCCTGGTTTCATCATCCATCCAAGTGAGGTCTTCTAGGTTACTAACGAAAACCTCTCTGATGCCAGCAATCATCTCATCCATCTGAGCCAATCAGAGGACAGAAGTGGACAACATGTTAAGTGCATATATATATATATATATATATATATATATATATTCACCTGCCACACTCCCTCATTTTGTAAAATAATTACTATAATTTTTCACATGTACATCACAATAAGATTCTTTAAGTACCAGGTTGTTATGTTGGGGGCTTGAACCAAGAGCCTTAACCATCTGAGCCACCACTGCCCACTAGTTTTTTATTATATAACTGACATGGACCAGTCATGGGGAACCCTAAAATGAGTTGCTATCGAGGTGTCAGGTAATTAGTTTAATAGGGTTAACCTATATGAAATGAAAAACACAACTGTCTCTAAGGACGACGGATAACAAAGGACATAGTTCTGAAAAATATCAATCATGATTTGGATAAGAAAAATATCCCCAACTGTGAAATCAATTTATTTATTATAACTAGGAGAGACATTTCAAGACCAGGTTAGAGTGTCATTAGTCAGGAAAACAATGAAAAACCCATGAGTAACTCTGGAATTTGGAAAGGTTCACAGGTCAGGGAGAAGTTGCCACAGGAAAACAATAATTGGAGGGAAGAGTGACAAGGCATATGAAATCCAGCTTGTACTTTGCCAAAAAGCAAGCTGGACGTGAAATCATATTTTAAAAGGTTTAATGGTCTAAAAAGTTTAAAGTTGAGTGTTTTGGCCTTTCAATTTATTTGGTAGAAACCAAAAACTTTTTAGAACTTTGTCCTTTGTTATCATCCTTAGAGATGTGTTTAGATTGATGTGTTTTGTGTTTACTGTACATTGAAATGTAAAATTTCACAGAGGTTAACCCCATTAAACTAATTACCTGACACCTCAATAGCAACTCATTTTAGGGTTTCCCATGACTGGTCCATATCAGTTATATAATAAAAAGCCAATGGGAAGGGGTGGCTCAGGTGGTCAAGGTTCAAGCCCACATCAACCTAAGTCTTACGTCCTCGCAGTAAAACTAGTAGCATCAGGCGTAGAGACTGGCAAACTGGTCAAGGTTGAGGTCGAAGCCAAATACAGAGCAATCCTAAAATAAAACATGTTCCAGTTTACAAGAGACTGGGGAGGAGGTTTGCCATACAACAGGACAGCAACATTAAGCTAAAATGAAGTCAGGAATTTTAATATTTTAGGATTTCCTAGTCAACACCCACAGTTCAATCTGGCTATATGATAAGGAGGTTGAATAGAAATGTTCCTAAGAAGATCTGTCAAAAATATCAGAGTTGATCAAGCTGAGATATATCTCAGTAGACTTTCTAAAAAAAAAATGGTGAATTCAAAGCACTGTACTTTATATTAAACCGAATTTATTTCATAGATTTAAGAAGTGCACACACAGTTCATGTTCAAACAAGTCGGCGCGGTTTCCTGCGATCCTTTGTATACACCATTGGTGTCCAATCGTATCGGCTAAGATCTGGTGTAAGAAAGGGTTTTTGTTGAAAACATGCAAGACCCAAGGATTAATGAAAATAACTGAATGCTGTTGACCACATCTGGCATACACAGAGTTAAGACACCAACAATATGGTCTTTACACAGACTCACACCAACAGGAAAGTGTTTTACAACGCTGTACCTGCTTTCCAGGAAACTCTTACAGTTTAAATAACAGCTCAAGCACGACATGTTAAAACATGCATTCGGTTATTTGAGCTACCTATGCAGTACAAATAAATTCTATAACAGCTGACAGACGGGCATATAATAGTCAGTGAGGTATACGCTCCAAACAAAAACAAGTCTCATGAATGTATGTGATGATGAAAAGGGTCTATGTTTCAGCATGCCTGGATATTTGCTATTGATGTGATATTTATAAAACAGGTCCGATGAGAACAAAAAGTATAAAAAAAAGAGTTTACATTTATGGCTTAGTGCATATATTTTTTTAATTCACTTTATTAGTAACAACCGTAAATGAAAATTAGAACTGGGTGAATAGTTGTGGAAACAAAACAGAGAACATTATGAATTACACTGACATGCTGTTCAGTACTCTGTGCTCTTTTTTGGCTTCCATTCTGAAATTGTTTCACAAGTCTGAACTTATTTTGGACAATTTTTTTTTCTATTACTGATAATGCTGTACTACGTCCTATCATGTTTTGCTTGGACTCAACAATGTTTTAATTTCTGAGCTGTACAATGTCTCAGCAATGATTCAGCTTTCTTATATTTTTCAGACAATAATCATCAGGTCTAGTTCCATAAAACGTTATGGATTAACGACTATCATGACTGAAGCAACGACTAGCTTCTCCATGCTAACCCATTCTTATTCAGCCATGCTCATAAATAAGACAGTGGGCTACACATTATGATGGTTTGAGTTCTCTAGTTCTCTTTGTAGCACCTCAACACAGCATCTGCTATTTAAACTGTGTAAAGAAAAGTAAAAAGGTCTTTAGCAATGTATACTATATAGACAAAAGTGTTTGTCCAAACCAGCAATGACATTGTATCCAAATACATATACTTCAATAAGGAGTTGGTCTCGCTTTTGCAGCTATAACAGCTTCCAATCTTTTTGGAAGGCTTTCCACAAGATTATGGAGTGTCTCTGAGGAAATTCATTCAGTAGAGCATTTATGAGGTCAGACACTGATGTTGGACGAGAAGACCTGGCTCACAATCTCCGTTCCAGTTCATCTTAAAAGTGCTTGATGGGGTTGAGATCAGGGCTCTGTGTTAGGGCCGGTCAAGTTCTCCCACACCGACCTCCTCAAACCATGTTTTTATTATCCTTGCTTTGTGCAATATTTTATTATATTTTTTTAATGACTGTACTTTTATCACTTCTGCTTAATACTGGCTTAATAACTGCCTAGTTGCCAACTGTTCAATGTTCCAAATAGTTCTGACATCAGCAAAAACATTAGGGAAAAATTAATCCGTCTCACAGTTATGTCCGGCGATTAGCAATTATTAACCAAAAACACCGCAGCAAGACATCTTGTTTTCACACATGCACGACAAACTACTCCAGCTTCTCAATTTTCCAAACTCATATTCATCTGCAAGATCACACAAACATGGCCACGCATCAGAAATGTATCTCTGCACTAAAGAAAAGTAGGCACATGCTAGTCATGGGGCCTGAAGCAGGCAGTGATTAATGGAGTGTTAAGGGCTATGCTTTATGACAGGTGGTGCCAAGCTCCACTTACACGAAAACGAGGAAACGAAAGCATCGAGCGTCAGCCTACACATAGCTGCGTGTGCTGCACAAACGTTTTCCAAGAGGTGTAAAACATACTCTGGCTCAACACTCGATTGCACTCAGCTAAAAGACATGGGGACACTCAAATGCAATACAGCCGAGACAACTCACCATGTCCTTGCTGTCTCCAGCAAAGGCTTCTTCTACATACAGCCTGCCAACCGCATTCTCCATGTTGTTGTTGACATAGACCGCACACTGTCTCCATATTGCTGCCTCGGAACTGGTACCGGAGATGGCCTGGACATGGTGAAGGGAGACGGGAACAAGGAATTGGGAAGAGAATATGAAATGAATGAAAAAACAGGTCAAGAATGGAAAAAGCTTAACAGAGAAGAAACTGATAGACTAGGAATAAGGATAGACTCTTTCTTTTTTGGCCTGGTGCTTCTTCTCACTTGACTATGGCCTGCCTTAGGATTTGGATTTAGAATAATAAACCTTTCACATGGATCCTCACTCTTCGTCTGGTGCATTAAGACTCTCCCCCAAGTAACAAACCAAAGAGTTCCTTAAGCTTTAATTTTATTTTTTTTTCCTTTTTAATTATTACTATTATTATTATCATCCAAAAAACGTACAACCATCAAGTCTCCACTATGAGTTAGAGAGAACGAGGAAACAATACAAACTTTTTTAAATGCTTTCCTGGTGTCTCTGTATGATCTGCTCAAGCCAACCACCATGTTCATAGCAAAACGCCACACAATGTAGTTCTGGATATCTCTGCACACATGGAAAGAGATAGTTGCATTAGGTTATTGACCATTTATCGATGCACAGAGAAGTTTTAACACCTATGAAGGCATAGCTGCTGACCCACCACTCCATGTTGTTACAGTAAGTTTCTTAGCTATAGGAGGAGTGGAGTGGAAAGTCTTAATGGGATAGTTTTTTCAAGTCTGTCTTTGTGGTCGATATGAATTTTCTTGCTCTAAAGATCAGCTTTGGAGATTGTCACCTGGAACATGAGTACAATTTAAGTAACCAGGAACAGATTGCAAAATCCTCATTCCATGCCGAAATGCATCAAGTTTAGCTGAGAGTCATATGAAGCTTCTGCTGTCCGACTGAGAGAACTTGAGTTCAGTATCTTTCAAAGTTATGACATATTTAGTACACTCATTCTCACTCACTTATCATCTATACTGCTATATCTATACTATCCTTCAAACAGGGATGTGGGGGACCTGGAGACTATCCCAGGAGACTTAGGAGTCCAATCCATTGCAGGGTGCACACACACTCATTCACACACTACAGGCAATTCGGGAACGCCAATTAGCCTAATCTGCATGTCTTAAGACTGGTGGAGGACACGGGAGCTATCGGAGGAAACCTTCCAAGCACGGGGAGAGCATGCAAACTCCATGCTCCACCGTGCTGTCTCAGTGCATTTTTTTTTTCTTTCACAGGAACTAACCATAATGCATCTATATGAGTCTCAGATGAACTTTGGAATGCATTTTTGCATGGAATGACGGTTGTGGAATTTGGCCCCAGTTACTTTCATTGTACTCGCATTCCAAGTGACAAACTTATGCAAAGCAGGAGAATTTAAACAACCAAGACCTACAGTATGGTAATTTACTTACATGCACCACAATTTTAATTAAAGACAGACGCAGAAAAAACAAAACCATCCCTTTAAACAGACGTCCTGGGACTGCAGAAAAAGAGACATCTGACTACAAAACTCGAGTGTCTGCTTTGTAGAATACTCTGACGGAATAATCTGTCATTTGTTTAAACAGCTTTCTAAGACACGATATCCAAAACTAGTACTTTAACCATTCAATTAAAAACACCCAGTATTCTAACCTCCTGACATGCACTGGATAAAAAGCACGAAACCTAATCTAACATTCATATCCAAGTGATGACTCAGAGTGATCTAATCAGTGTTAGATTAAGAATGGCTATAAATATTTAAAGCCTCTAAATATTCCGGTACGAGGCCGGATATCCCTGATAAGGACCTGGTTTTTGGAAAGTGCTGCCTGTGTAACTCACCTCTTCGTGTATTTAGCCAGGACAGGGTTGAGCCTCCTTAAGTAGTTGGGGGCATAAAGGATCACTTCCTCACTGCCCTCAATGGGAAGGTTGATCGTATCCATAATCTTATTAGTAAAGTAAGTCCAGTTGAAAACCTGAAAAGGTATAGTCACTCAGAGGATGTACAAACTTGTATGTACACTACTATATTAAAATTATTAGCCTAGTTTATTTGAATACAATAAGCACTGTTTCTATGAGTGTGAGTGTAGTTTAACAAAATAATGTTGGGGTATTCCAAAATTAAGTGGTCATGAGCCACCATGTTTTTGCCAAAATTCTTCTCTCTTCTTAGAAAATGAACATATTGTAACAGCTGAATTTTGCTATTGTGACAGTATTTTCAAAGTCAAGTTTTGTAAACAGCTGCTGTGAGCATCTCTTGCTCAAAATCTTAGATGAAAACCATCTGTTTTATAACAGCTACCCCCAAATATTTGTTTCACTTTGGGCAAAAACATAAATGTCTGATTACATTTTCTGAACGTAATAAAATATATATTTAAAAATTGATCAAATTCCCTCTGGCCAAACAATTCTAGTGTAAATCAGACCATTGTACATTATATATGATATATTTCTCATTCTACAACAATTTACAAAAAGGTTTCCGACTGAGTAATCTGATTGGACGAGAGGCATTCCAAGAGTGGTGATAATAGATGGTAACAGCACTGGGACATTGAACTATATGTACCACTCGGCATGTTCAGGTGTTCTAACAATGGTTAATTACACTAACTGAACGCTATAGTAGGTCTGGAGTGGCCCGTAGTATTGGAAAGAGGGGAGAGCAGCTGCCTGCCAAAACCCACATTCAGAACCAGTCGCGGAAGCACTTAACGTCATATCATCTTAAACATCACTTTGTCTACTTAGTAATCGCTTCTAATTGCTTTTGTTATGAATTGCCTTTTAAACCATCTGTGTCGTTTCTGTTCATGTCAAACGTGAGCTATGATGCTAACTAGCTTCTACTTTATGGCTCAATCCCACATCCCTCACTAACCCCTGATCAAGGTCACTACTTATACTAATACTACTAATACTTACATGTTGGTGGAGCAAAATAACTGTACAAATAATCAAACAAATCATAATCTGTTGATAATAAATGCTTTATGTAGAACTGTTGTATAATAAGCACTATGACACTCAAGGTTATGCTGTTATACTGAATATCAGCATGGTTGTGTGGCTCCACTACTCAGGCTGTGCCTTCTCGCCTACGGTACAGCAGTATAACCTCAATTGTGATATTGCTTAATAAAATATTATCCAACTGGTATATTGAATGAGTTCTATAACACTGTATAAAGTATAAATGATCTACGTATAATTGGTACAGTAATCGAAAATTTTCCCCTCTTGTTTGGTGACTTTCTGTAATATCCAGTGCTCAGAAAATCAGTGAAAAAACAATGTTCACACACACAAAAAATAAATAAATAAGAATAATAATAAAGTATATGTTTCATACAGTGGATTCAAACGTAAGTGTGAAGTTGGTGTTAAGAGTCTCCAGGGGCATCTTGTTATAGAGAAGAACAGGATTGTTTCTGTCTTCAGGTGTGTCTGTAGCCTGCAGGAACCAGAACAAGGAGCAGGAAAAAGGTTTTAAAATGTTAATAAAGGAAGCCAAAGAACAAAAGCTAATGACAATCCATATCTTTGCATTTTCACCTTTCTGTCTAAACTAATGAAGAAATCCAACCCTTAAAATATTACTTCTTAGTCAACAAAATATTGAAATACTGTGAAATATACTGTATATTAATTATACAATGAAATACTGTTTATTGCTACAGTACATAACCGAAGCTGGAAACTTCTTCCATTTTAACTCTCCCGAAGTTAATAAAAGAGAAGACAGAATGAATCAGGTTACTGAAAACAAAGCATGAACTCCTGTTACAAACGGCCGACACTGTAGACTAAAAGTCCATAAATGTAAATTAATTTCTCCTTATACAGTCCGTGTTTGTAAATGTTGAGTGTTCCCCATGCAAGTTACTGTGTAAGTTACATTATAGTAACATAATAGTAACAGTTACTATTAATTCATATAACTATTCATTTATTTTTAATAAAAGGTTAACAATTTGAATCCTTTTACTAAAAATAAATCTCTTTCCAGATGAAACCCAGATTTATTTCTCTCTTTTTTTTCAGGCTTGTAATGCAGTTATGAGACTATGAGGCATGAAGTTACAGTAGCTGAGAGAACAGTGACAGCTGATCAATGTGAGAGCCCATAAATATGGGCAGCACTTCAGCTCTCACACCATCTTCAAAAGAAACATGAAAGAATTTTACAAGGCCTGGAGTCCACACTGTGGTGTAAAACTACAGCAGCGGTTCCTCATGCTGTTTCTTTAAAACAAGCTGTTAGCAAATGTTCCAGTAGAAAGAAACAAAATGAAAAAAAAATAAAAAATGAAAGAAAGAAAGAAAGTCCCGTCTGAAGCGGAAACCCTTTATTTTAAAATAATGCATGGAGCCACTAAGGGTGTAAAAGACTCCTTTAGTCCACTACCTTTTCTGTGTATGAGTATACTGTATGTCCACACAGTGTCCATCCATTAAATATGTTAAATATGGGTCTAGAGCCTACTCCAAGGAACACTTAGGACACAAGGCAGGGTACACCCTGGATGAGGTGCCAACCCATAGAAGGGCACAAACACCAAGCCTGGGGAGAACATGCAAACTCCATCCACACACACATACTGGAGGTGCGGCTGGTCCCCACTAACCCTGGAGGTGCGAGGCGACATTGCTAACCTCTAAGCCACCGTGACACCTTTTTTTTGACACCTACAGTAATTTGTATTTATTTTTTCATTATTTCAAATTGGATCTCCCAACAATATAGCCTGACACATTTGATTTAATATGATCATTTTTTTTTATCAGTAGAAATGACTGGTGTGCACGGACACATCTCTTCATTATGTCCTAGTGATGTTACATAAAACATGAACAAGAGCTTACATTAGAGATCTCCTTCTCCATCTGCATGACCTGCTCCACCTCCTCTCTGATTTTTGTCTCATTCACCCCCAAGCCTTTGTCTTTTCGGACCAGCACAGCGAGATCAACCATGAAGTTCTTGTATGTGATGCAGGCCTGCGAACAAACACCAACACTCCTGAAACAAATTACTGTGTGTGTGTGTGTGTGTGTGTGTGTTAGCAGGGGTGGATATGCTTTTAAATTATGAACTAGATAGTATATGCCTCCTAACGTTTAGCTCCCCAGTTATTTAGGAAGCATTCTCGGTCTCCCATGAGGCATTATATCATTTAATTG
>JAOVVA010000033.1:2363634-2382001 GCA_028565275.1 Leiocassis micropogon
CACCCTCCTCCCTCCCACCTCCCTCTCTCCCTCCCTCCTTCCCTCCCTCTATCTATCTATCCGCTCTGACTTTTTTCCATCTCTGCTCTCACCCTCGAGACGCTTCACACTCTCTTTGAATATTCATGTGGCCTGACTGGTCGAAGAACAGGACAAGAAGTCCACTTCAAGTTCTTTCATCTGCTACGGCGTGTCCTGTGGGATAGAGATATGGTGTGCGTGTCTCGTTCCCAGTCATCTCGGCACTAATTACCCGCCAGACCTGGAACACATTAGAGACGGCCTAATTTGAATAATAATCAGATGGTGCCTGATGACGGTCTGTGTGTAGCGTCCAGACACGCTGGACACAGTGACGGATGGAGAGGATGTACGGAAAGAGAGACTTTGTTATTAAAATGACATTTCAGAACCAAAAGACTGATTGAACAGAGACAGGCCAGGGCAGGGGATTAAATTAGCTGTCAGTGTCATTTGTGATTCTGCACAGACAGTCTGAACCGAGAGTCTAATCTATGTCTGGAAAGGAAGCAGATGAACTAAGACTCAACTCATCGTCAGCTTTGCATCATGCATCTGGTCTTCTAAAAAAGATTTTCTGGTTAAATATTAAAAACAACAACAAAAAAAATCAGTGCATTCTCGTGTAAAGTTTTTTAACATATCTCTGACAATCTCTCACTTCTTTAAGGTTTCTTTCTCAAGGTTCTCTCTCTCTTTTTTTTTTTTTTTCCAAATATACAAAACGGTTACCTAGTGTCACCAGGACATTAGGGACTTACATGGAATGTATGTTTAAACTAATAATTTAACTTCAATCTATTTCTTTTCTAATTACCTCAAGCGTCATCATCATCATTATCGATCACTATTAAATTATCTCCTTCCTATGACCTTCAGAAATGTAACTCGTTGAATAATCCAAATAATCAATTTGGGTGGGAATTAACTACAATTAATGCTCACTCACTCATTGTCTATACCAGGAGCCTATCCCAGGGGCCCCATGGCACGAGGCGGGGTAAACCGTGGACGGAGTGGTAATCCATCACTAGGGACACAAGCACACACTCACTCACACACTACTTGGAATTTGGAAACGACTAATAGCCTACCCTGAAAGTCTGTGGGAGGAGACCAGAGTACCCAGAGCAAACCCACCAAGCACGGGGACAACATGCAAACTCGAACCATTTGTGCCACAATTATACAGTCGTGTGAAATGCCGTTATGTATTTGGGCCTATTCCTGAGGGCACAAATTATATTTTCACTCGCTCCAACTCTCTCACGCACACACACGCACAAAGTAAATGTATTTCTGAGCACTTAAACTCTATCTCATTAGCTGCCATTGCGGTTGCTATGGTTGCCAGATCACGCTAAGAAAGTCCCCTCATGCAGTTCTGAAAACATTCGAATAGAAAAACAAAATGCATGCATCCTGTCTTCATGGCTAACATTGCACAATTCGTTTAACTCTTTAGAAATAAATGTTTTATTTTAGGATTTATTTAAACATTGGAAATGTCGAATTATTTTGTTTTATTTAAAAACGTTGATTGGTTTAAGTGTTCTTTAGTCTAAAATGTAAAAGTAATGATTTTTTTTTTTTTTTTTTTTTATCCAGTCCGGATCCCAATGTAGATGACCAGAAACCATGATATGATTCAAACCATGAGTTTTGTATCAGTTGCACTGCTAGTTATGATTATATTTCAAGAGTAGGTTAACATCAGGGGCTGGAGAAGTGGAGAATAGTGATTTCGCAGCACTGTGGATTTTTAGCTTTTATTAATGTTTTAAGATATTTGAAAAATCACTGTAAGACCTCCCAAACACACACACACACACACACACACACATATTCATACACACATATGCACAACCACAAACACAATAAAGTTTTGCGCCTATACCTAACATATGTTTAGGTGAATTTCATGTTTACTTTTTGTGCATCTGTTTCATTATTATCATCTCCAAAGTGGATAAAATCAACACCAAGTCAGAACAACTTGTAGCTTGTAACTATAAGTCTGCAGCATGTCACATGTATGTATCTACCCTAGAAAAACAGAAAGAAACAGAATCTCAAAACAGCAGCTTTGGTGTAAGAAGTGAACGTTACCTCTTCATAGGGCCCCGTGCAGACATAGTAGTCTCTGGAGGGCAGGCCAAGACCTGGTTGGTCGAACTAATACAAAGAATCAGATGAACACACAATCATACCATTCATTTTAAACAGGAAATCCAATGCATCAAAAGCACCGGTTAAAAAGTATCAGTTACCATGATTAAAATAAAAAAAAGTCACGTGTAATCTTATCCAAGTTCCAAAAACAGAGGGACTATTTGTTCATGGAGATTTTGAGATTGTGAGGCTTTGGCTTGGGTCCATACGAGGAAAGTGGTTTAAATAAACAGTGTTTTACTTAAAGTGGGCCACAAAAAAAAAAAAAAAAAAAAAAAAGTAGTCTCGTGGTCTTGTATAGGAATAGACAATCAAATGTTCAGGTGAAAGAACAAAAAAAGAAAAATATAATACAAAGTGATAAAATGAACACTGATTTAAAATGAATGGGGTAACAAACACTGCCTGCTAGTGCACGCTTACATGAATGATATGGGAACTGGAGTTTCGGTCATCTGTGCCGATAAAAAAGCTAATTAGAACCTGCTTCCCGTATTTCACATTCATTCTGGCTATGGCATCTTCTGCCCTCCATTTGTCCCCTAAACAGATGATAAAGACAGACAAAAAAACTAATTCAACTTCTTTCTTTATTGTTGGTTACAATAAAATGGATGAAGAGATAATAGAAAAACATGGTCATATACCGAAGCTGGTGTCCCAGTCGTCCATTGCAATGGGCCACTCAAAGACATCTGGCAGCATTGAGAGCAGAGGCTTTCCTCCTCTCTCGTCAATCAGACCTGTCATGAAAACACATTTAAAAAATACAATTAAAAAATAAATATATATATATATATATATATAAAAACAATATATCATCAACAATCATATGAAAGATGACAACAAATTCTCATGTTTGATTTTTTTGTTTTTGAAAATCTTTTAAAGAAATTTGACCTTATCAGCTGCTAATCCCAAATGAAATTTAAACCCTTCTCTCATCATATAGCCAATACACACTATTCTATAACTACATGTTACATGTTAACTACAATGTTCGCATTGCCAGCCTAAAGTGACTCAATTCTGATTTTTTTTTCTTTTTTCTTTTTTTTTAAATGCTGTTTGAATGGACAAATCTGATGTTATTCAGATCAGATCTGAGTCGCTTTCGCATGTGGCCCACATCAGATACATATCCCATATCAGATACAGATATCTACAGGTATATCTGGTCATGCAGCTTAAATGAAAACAATCAGATTTTTTGCCTCATTTGTCTTCCTTCTCTTCAGATGGATTTGTGCATCAGTGTAGTCATGTGATTGCAGACAATATATTCTAAACATATTCTAAAAGATATTGGATTGGAAGTTATCCTGGACTTACTTTCATTGATGCAAGACCTATAAAGGGTTTTGGCTTTGGTTAAAGAGCTGCTACCACTGGAGGTATCTTCTCTCTCCAGTACTCCTGCAAAGATAAAGAGGAGAGGTCCAAATACGGCGTCAAATACAAAAAGAAAAAGAAAACAATTGATTACCAAACATTGTGCAATATATCTGTAGATCGTGGGTAACACGATAACACATTTCTACATTTGGAAAAAATGGCCATGGTTTATGAGCACGGCATCTTTATCTTTTATAAAGATAAAGATGCCATGAAGATCACGGCACCTTCATCTTTTATGTATTTTATACAATTACATGCCTTTATATAGATTATGCATTTGATTGCAGCAAATTAAAAACAGAGACGGCAATATAAAATATTTTAACTATTTATGTAAGGCTTATTGGTTAACACTGTCGCCATGCACCTCCAGGTTCCGGGTTTGATTCCCACCACGGGGTCTGTGTGCATGGAGTTTGCGTGTTCTCCTCGTGCTTGGTGGGTTTCCTCAGGGTACTCCGGTTTCTTCCGACAGTCCAAAGACATGCAGATTAGGTTAATTGGCGTTCCTAAATTGGCCAAAGTCTGTGAATGAGTGTGTATGTGTCTGTGCCCTGCGATGGATTGGCACCCTGTCCAGGGTGTACCCCGCCTCGTGCCCAAAGTCTCCCGGAATGGTCGATATCTCCTTTCTGACGAGTGAAGTTACAATATGGCTTTTTCGAGGAAAGGAAAGTCAAAGTCAAAAACTGAATGTTTAAAGATGGCTGGACTGAGGAGCATCTGTTTATTCT
This sequence comes from Leiocassis micropogon, assembly GCA_028565275.1. NCBI lineage: Eukaryota > Metazoa > Chordata > Actinopteri > Siluriformes > Bagridae > Leiocassis > Leiocassis micropogon. Next base: position 2,367,960 of record JAOVVA010000033.1, read on the forward strand.
TTCTGGTTTGAATTTGCAGTTAATGTTCCACATCTGTTCAAAGTCTGTGCCACTATTCCAAAGTGGCAAACTGAAATAATCATGTTAATATAACCATGTTAATTCGAACCAACCATGAAATAATCATTAATGATTAACATGAACTGTTATCACCATTCATTTACTACTTTCCTTCATTTATTACCATTCAGCTGCTTTACCAGAATAGCGTAAATAGCCCATAAGAGCCAGGACGCATTTCTTCAAACAGAACACATGGCAAAGTTTGAAAGACATCACATGGTACTTTTACTGACAATTTTTTGGTTGGAAGATCTATGTTACATATGTCACAGTGATATTTTATTAAATTGTTTTACATCAATTTGTCCATAAAAATTGAGCCAGTTCTGCCAGATATTCTACCTGGTCATGGGTACACAAAGTACCGGATTCACATGACTGAACCAGGATGTTCATTAGAGGATCATTAGTTCCTGAATAAGGAACTTTCCACAAGATTTAGGGCGTTCATGACACCTGTGTTCTTATGCGCTTATGTATTAAAACGGACCGTCTCTGCTCTAGTATTGAGCCTCATAATAAAACACACTGCTGGTTTTGATTCTCTATTGAGGGAAGTTTTAAATTCAGCTGAAGGCTAAAATCATCTTTAAAAAAAATCAACAGTGTTTATTTAATAGACGTGTTCCAGAGCAGTCATGCAAGAACCGCTTGGAGCTAAAGTGGAAGTTCTTCAGGAAAGGAAACATCCTTAAAGGGAATAAAGTTATAACTGAATCATGTTCTCTTATCCACACACACACACACACTCACACACACACACGCACACACACACACACACACATACACACACACACACCATGGCTTCTTAGTCTCATTTCCTGCTCGCTGCATGACTTTCTTTCCAGTACCATGAGTTACTATGAAGTCGCTGAATATTATTTTAAAGACGTGCTTGCAGACCAAAGCAGCCAACCATGAAACCGCAGAAAGACATAACGAAAATGAAATATACAATTACTACTAATACCCTCATTTAAATGCTTTATTTTCTTTGCTTTTTTCGACTCTTGCTTAATCTTTCTCTTCTGTTTGCGGCATCAAGGGCCTGAATTGCTTTTAATTGGGCTTGTGTTTCAATGCTTCCTAAAAAAAGGGCAAAGATCATCAGTGTGTGATCGGATTAGAGGCCACCCGCTGTGGTTGTGGCTGGGTTCCCTACAGCTTCAAAACTGTCCCTCGCTCCCAGTCACGCTCGCAACCTTATGGGGTTTGTTTGTTTGTTTGTTTTTTTTACTTATACAACACATAATTACATATAAACAGAAATTCAAAAACAAAGCTTTATGATTTAAAAAACAAACATTATTATAATGAACATTATAATTTGTCATTTTTAAAAACCTCAAAATAAAACAATGTTTTTTTGTACAGAAAAAGAAGAATAATCAACAACAAGGTGGTATGATTAAGTGCCTGCCGTTACTGTTACAATCCAGTTGTTTATTAGCGAGTGCTTTTTTATTGCTTTTATGCTACAGTTATTTACAATTATTTGTTTTCTTTATTTAAAAAAAGAAGCAATTCCACTGTATTGTTCTAGAACATAGGTTAAACAAATAAGCTCGTGTTAAAGTTTCCTATAAACCACCGTTCCTACACTTTATGAAAAACAACAAATCCGTCTGAGCCGAAGACGTCCCTAAAGTTATAGGTTTACCGCTGACTCTCACAAAGTGCTCACCTTGTCTGGAGCATCTGCCGTATAAGTGTCTGTGAACGAGCTCTTAGTATAGAAAATGATAACTTATATTATAAAGATGGGAATCAACAGGGATGACCCAGTATGATCTAATTATCACGATATCCATACGCTGATTCGATTTCTATTGTGATTTTATATCATGATTTAATAAATATTGCAAATGTATATGTATAAATACATATGTATATATAATCTATATTCATATTTTGCAGATTTCGTTACAATTCTAAACAAAGAGCAATTAATTTGCTCGTACCATACAGGATTCTGTGCTACCTGGCAACACGTGAATAGTTTAGACAACGACACCAGTAAAATTATAGAAGACCAGCAACATTTTACCAGCTTAAATGCCATATGAATTTAAAATTCATTTTTAAAAAAAACCTGATGGTTTGGAATTCATAAATTGATATGAATACATTTTTCCACCCATCTCTACTATTTCATGGAATTATAAAATGAACTAATAACAACAACAGTCAGTTGTTATTTTAAGACGCGTAGGTCAGCTGTTCTGGAACAGTTCCTGCAAGAACAGTATCGTGTCGAGTGCATTTGCAAAACTCATCAAGCTCCATGATGAAAAAGTCTCCCATAAAGACCATCAAAGGAAAGACGAGACCATATGAGACCACGTACCTCTGCTGCAGAGGAGAAGTTTATTTAGAGTCACCAGCCTCAGAAATCACCAATTAACCTCAACCAGCACCTCAGATTAGAGCCGTTATGAAGCTTTACAGATCATAAACAGCAGATATACATCTCAATATCAACTGTTTAAAGGAGATTATTGTATATTTTGGACGCCTTCAGCTATTGAGTAGAAGGGATACAATTCAAAGACCTTTGTTATTAGAAGGTGTGTCCAAACTTTTGATCAGTAGTGTATATTTCTATTTATATATTTATACATATACGGCAGCGTTATTAAAACGCAGTTCTCAGAATCTAAATATAGAATAAAATTCAGCTTCTTTGGCATCAGAGTTCACCGAAAAGAAGGATAACGTTCTTCAGACAGGGCGACTCTGACTAGCTCATCATTGCAGCGGCAAATTTCACACATGCTCACAAACAATTACCTCCTAACCCTAACATCGGCTGAATGGTAAAGTGACCTTTAACCTGTCACAGGCATCTATTTTTGTCAAGGCTCTGTAAAAATCTGTGCATTTCTTTAAGCTCACTGAGACAAGCACAACCCTTGATGGACCGAGTAATAAACCTAATGGATACAGAAATGTCACACTGACTGGAATGTATCTTTGACTATGCATTCTGCTGAAACTAGCTCATATAGAAATATAAAGCCTCATCTGGCCCTCATATTCTCCCGAAGCCCTCTAAGTCCCAGTCAGGAAGCGGTTCCTCCCTGCGGCGTCTCCACCATGTATATGCATGAGCTCTGTTGCTGATGTTCCACCAAAGACATCCTCTCTCTGCTCACGCTGCCTGCTCGGCCCTGCACTAAAGCTGCAGTATTAAACCCTGTTAGTCGTGGCAGCGTCACGTTTTCTGATGCCGCGGCCATCAGTCAGGATGAAGATCAGTATTGATCCCTCAGTGGTTGATTCCTGGGTCTCCAGCTGCGGTAATTTCCTTGGCAGTTTGAGGATTACGGCGGCACGCAAACCGTTTATCCCTTTCGCTGGCAGCTTGTCAGAGTATAGATGGTTCAGAGTCACACACATCAGAAAAAGATGCAACACGGCATGCCGAATATCAAGTATATCCGAGATGCAAGGGCAAGTGTTAATGCTTCTCACTTCTTCTGAGGCTAAGAATAGGAGACACTTAATAGTACATTCATTTACATACATCTTCATCATTTCATCTTCTCGCCCACTCTCCTGTACTGAGTGTCTCTTATCGAATGAACGCCTTTAACGCCATTGTATTAATATAGAAGATTCTGTGGCATGTGCATCTGCTCCTTGTCCCTCAGTGAGACACCCACAAGCTGGTATTGCTGTTTAGCATCACACTGCATTCGAACCTGGGCACAGCGATTTTGCTATACCTCGAATCGAACAGCAACAGAAGAAGAAGGCAGCAGTCCATCCATCCATGCAGTGGTACAGTATACACCAGCCTCTACTGGATAAATGTGGATTTATCATACAGTCTTATGTGCCTTGTTGTAGTTTCAAAACGTTTGTAGGCAAATTATCTCATCATTTTTTCAAATTGTTTAAGTCACCATTTCTCAGAGTTTGGTCCATCCATGAAGCACAGTCGGAATTCTTAGTCATTATCTTGTTTAACTGCTCGCTTGAATTGCATGGGTTTGATCCAAACCGCCGTAACTTCAAAACAATCGGGCCTAAAAATATTGTCAGCTTGGATCTTGTGTGGTGTGTCATTGGAAAGCTCTGCAACGAAAAGCTCTATGGCTGTAATAATCAGCCAAACTATTGTTGTGCACATTTACGTAATCATCCTAGCATGGTTTAAAAAAAGTTTTTTAAGAAAGCAAGAGAAAAAAAAACAAATAGACTCTATAGGTGCTCTAGACAAAGATATGACAGTATGATTTTTGACTGCTGGTTTAGAAGTAGTGCACAGTAAAGTAGCTTTTGTTGGATTTCAAGAGATAGCATGCATTTACAGTATGAACACGAGTAATGATACAGGTACTAGCATCACACTGTACCTGCAGGTATCTATAATTATTATTACTGATACAGTATCTCTCTTATCAATTCCTTCACGGTGTAACAGAGTCCAAAATCTATTGCGACATCTCTTATTCATGATGCTGTTATTGATCTACATCTATGCAATAATTCTTGAAAGAACAAAACGTATTTATTGCATGTAAAGTCATTAATCATTTTTTTCAGCCACGTGAACCTGCCAAGATATCTCTGTATTACTGTAGCAATTATTAACGCATGTTGATTGACACATGAAAGGTGGCCACGGCAAGCGCTGATTACATCCAGATCCTTCAAATACACTTATTTTCACTTTTTTTTCTATGTAATTCCTCAAAAGACCAATGCACTGGAAGCACTAACAAGGGGATTTGGCTGGAGAACATGTTGTGCTGGGGGAGTCATGACCTCTTTGGCCACAAGTGACTATTTTCATTTCATATTGTTTGTCACGTTCACTCAACGTGTATTCCACTGACTTAACAGTGATAAGAAGGAACAGAGGAGTATCACTTAAATTAAATTAAGATAAGGCAAGTTGCGAAACTGTTGTTCATTTAATTTTAACTTCTGACCTTTGAATTTGTACAGTTATTTTATACAAACGTGAATATTACGGTCTTAATAGGACATTGCTTAATGCAGCACATGATCAGCATACAAATACATTTGCCCACATATTCATTTGGGTAAATTATTATTCATTGCATGGTAAATTATTATTGCTGCTAAACATCAGTTAGGGGTTAAAGTTAATTTAATGGCAACGTTTGACCCCTTAATGGATGTTTAAAACCGTTAAAACTCAAGCAGGACATATCCTTGCTGGCAACACAGCATAGATCAATAACGATTGAAAATATATATACATACAGAATATGCTTAAATGGAAGCCAAACTATTACTGGTGTGTGCTATGTATAACATATAACATATATGAGTCGTCTCTTCCCACCAGCAGCAATTCCTGGTTCACATCATCAGCAGCACACGCACCATCCCAAAGGTCATCCTATGAGTCCATATCTGTTCCTGTATCTCTACATGCTGAAGACACCTGACACTTCCTAATGATTAATCAAATGCAATCCGACACCGGGCTGTAAAATCAGGTCTTTACTTAGAAACGTCACCGAACTATTGTGTAAAGTATAATAAAGCATAATCCATTTCTGATTTCAGCTTGTTCGCCAAAATACTTTACATGAGACAGTTCATAGTATAGTGCTTCAAATATTTGTCTGAATCTGATATACATTCATACAGTTTTTATTATGTTTATACCTGCATCTGACACTCATGACACAAATGTAGTTATACAGTGCTGTGAATCATTCAAGCATAAAAAACATCCATGAACCAGAGAGAAACCAGAGCGAACCAGAGAGAAACAGGTGCAGATGATCAGGCCGGTGATTAGTACACTGTACTGCTGATGCTGAATGCTGAGTGGTTGGAACAGACGAGAGGGGGAACAAGGTTGCTGCTAAGGTTTTTGCATAAACTACCAATTTTTAAACTGTAGGCACTTTGCAGCCTGTCACAGGTAAAACCATGTGTTCCTGTTTCGTTTATTTAATCTACGAAGTTTTTAAGACTTTTGCACGGTACTGTAGGTACTCCAGACGGATAAGAATGAATGAATGTAACAGTCTGAGCCTTTCTGGCAAGCTTCCAAAACATTAAGTGTATACATATTAATATCTGTATTAGTATTTTTTCCCTATTTTTACTTCGAAATAGCACATTATGTTTGTTCCAAATAATACGTTTTTATTCATGTATCAATATATTTAAATTGAAAGCAGCTAAAATATATTGATTATTAATTGTTGAATAGGCTGGTTATCGATAAATCAATTCTGGTAAATGATAATAAAAAGGGTGTTTATGTTAAAGCCATTAAATAGAATTAAGTATATTTACAAACTTGATGTATTGTAGTGTGTAGTATAAGGTGAATTATCTAAAATAGACCTAATATCAATATGTCAAAGCGACACATGGGCAAAGCATGAACTACATTAAGAACACTGAAATTTAAAAAGGAAAAAGCGCAAACCTCTGCATCCCAAACCCCTCACCGTCCCCCCGCCCGCCCAAAGCAGAAGACTGTATTTCTCTGTACTATTAATAGATGTGTAAAACTTGAACTAATATGCCAAAGGTTCTTGAGCCGCTGTCCACACTTACTGTTCAAGCCACTTTACAATTTCACTTCTAATCTAAAAACCCCATTCAATAAAAAAAATAAATAAATAAATAAAAAAAAACGACCAAGTGAATTCATGAGGTTTAAAGAAATTCATTTAGATATTTGGATTCCATAGTAAAAATACACTGAATCCAGATCTCACATGGTTTATCAATAGTAAGCACGTACCTTTAAGCACAACCTCCAGTTCATCCCGGAGGATGTCGAAGGTGCTGTAGCGTGAGCTGGTTTCGGGGATGATGTTCTTTTTCAGCCAGCCTCCACAGGCATACTGGTAGAAGTTTTGACACGGATCTGCCGTAGAGTCCATGTTCTCAATGAGGCGAGATGCTGAAATGCCAAGAAATAGTCTCAATCTCACCTGGAGGTTGTGAAATATACATTCCTTGCTCATGAACACATTAAAGGATTGGCAGGTATTCATAAACGTTTTGTCATGTGTGATTTGCTTATTTAAACTACAGAATGTTCTTAATCTAACCTGTTAGTTATTGAGATATATTTACACTTATTCTGAATTATAATTTCTAATCTATTATTCTCTCTAATGCTTAGTATTTTTTAATCTCGTTAACCAATTTAGAGCTTTGTGAGTTGATTGTGTGTGTCAAAACTAGGAAACCAGCATAAGTGACCTTCCATATCTAAACAGATATTACATCACACAGGTTAGGGCCGAAGGTCATCAAATTTTCAATTTTGCCAAAAATCTTTTAATAAATCCCTTATGTTATTGATCCTTTAACAGAATCAAGAAAGTTTAGATTTTGCTTTAAACCACTTTTATGATCCACTACCCAAGCTGGTTACTCTAGTATGAATTGTTCGAGGTTCTTTTTAGGGGTAGCAGGTAAATCCTGGTGTCAAATTGAGACTGCTGGTTCCCTCTTCCTTATTACATCACAGAATCCTCATCTAAATATTCTAAAAATAGGATTTTGACAGTTTATTCCAAGGCGTTCCTCATAAACACACTCACACTGGCCGTATCTCAGCATGATATGGTCATGATACAGGAATGATCTTGGTATGAAAATGGAGCTCATTGAGCCGAGCACCTGAAATTATGCAATGAGAACCCAAAATGTGACTTAATACCTGATTTGATGTGACGGGTCACATACAATCTAAAACACTCCCCAGGTAAGAATGTTTGGTAATTGATAACTTTTATCCCAGAATCCGTCTAACGTCACACATCTCGTGATGGTTTGTAAAATGTGCTTACCCGACCGTGTGCAGTCAGCTGTAGTGCAAACCCCATCTACAAGAGACCGAGACACACAAGAGGTCAGAGAGCTGGTGGGTTAATATATAATGCTGAGCAGGCAATGTTCACAAAAAACACTATTAATGAGTTAGTGTTAATTATAATAGCGGTGTATGATGGAGAATAGGTTAAAGTGGGCTGTTCAGTGGGGCACTAGTAAAAATCTATACAGTTATGTCTCCATGCAATTTGTAATGCACTAGAAAGGCATTGAAAGGCACACGTCCAGGCCTGGAATGAATTAAAAAATATTGGTTTCGATATCTAATCTAGTTTCTGTTCACTTTTTATCAGTAGGAGTCTCACTATGAATATTCCAAAATGAAATCCTACCCTCCTCGCCCCTCCAATCCCACTGTTTAAACCTATCGTTACCCTCTACTCCCTTACCTCTACAGCCTTACCTTTATCTCCTTTATTCCTTTTCTACTGCAGGAATTTACAAATCCCCAGAAACCCGGACACTCTGTCCCTAGATGTTACAGAAAACTTCACCTTAACGTTCCATTAACATAAAAAGGCTTCCAACATAAAAGTCCCGATGTATTAGTGTATAAACTCCAACGTGTTAAAAAGCACTCCTTAATACAATCTTATACCTGTGTTAAATTATTAATAATTATAATAATGTATTCATATTACTCATGTTAGCGCATTTTAATCACCATACAAAATAGGCAGCTATAGAAAATACACTAAATCCAATGGTCCTCTACCGTCCCTAGTTGGACTACAGAGGTTCCAGATGGATGAATGGATTTTACAGCCAAGAAATCTCTTCGCTGATTATTAACCTTTATTAACCTTGTCGGTGGCCCAGGCTATTCAAACTTCCTTTGCGGCAGAAATATTTGATAATTGCTTCCCCTAGCAAAATCGTCCTCTAAAACCATACGCCATTAACAGACTGTAAACTGCCCTATCTTTCCTCTCTTCATTGCCCATCAGGGCTTTTTGAGCTTTGCTTACCCAACCATACCTATTATTCCTGACCCACACACACACACACACACACACACACACACACACACTTTTCCTTAGCTCCACTTTACCAAGCCATTGATGCTTTTAAAATGTTATTCTCATCAAACTAGCACATCAATCCTGCTGTCTTGACAACCTGTGATTTTGTACACCGTCGTTCCAATAACAGCACAAACAAACAGAAACTGTGCTGGGTTTTACTGGATACTTGAAGACTCGATGAAGCTATCTCAAATTCTCTTCACTTTGCTATTCCAAAGAATTTGAATTTGTATATATCGCAAGTATTTTAATAACAAAGATATAGTTTTGTTTCGGGATGTTACAGAGATCATAACTAGCACTGAGAACACTGTGGTCCAGATGTTAACACGTGGCTTTTATAGTTCGCAAGTTTCAGTTTAACCAGATGTTTAAGGAGGAAAGCTGGCATGATCTAGATCTGTTTTAGTTCAAATGTAGATACTTGGTAAATTTCACATGCACTCTTTCTTATTTATTGCAGAAGGTAATGTTATTTTAGCATGAAATAAATGTAATAAAAAAGAGTCCTATAGAGTAGTTGTCGATCGGTAAATAAAATTGGTCAGTTTGTCAACGTATCTCAACAGTTTGCTGTGACAGCTTGGGGAAAAAATATGTAAGGATTATTTTATTTTTATTTTTTTTTATTCTGTAAGAAACTGCTTTAATAATGAGACAAATAAATGGTGGATTTTTGCTTTGCATGCTTTTTTTCTTTTTTTTTATTCGGTAAGAAAATATTTCAATAATTAGAGAAAAAAAATGGGTGATAGTTGCAAAGCACTTACAATACATGCTTTTTTTTTTCTTTTTTAAACTTTTGTAAGAAAATGTTTCAATAATTAGACAATGCTGGATTTTTGCAAAGCAAACTCCATACAATGCACTAAGATGTTGTCTTGACTCCAATTTCAGAAGGCTGAAGTCTGACATACTGTATGTAGCTCAATATAATAAACTGAACTCAGAGCAGTATACAGAATAGAAGGACAGCATATTATCGATTAAATATAAGAAACTGCCTTAGTAGACATTGAGCAGTTGGTTATGGGCATCCTTAAAATGTTGATGGTTTGTGGCTGTGAGTGCATATAATAAAATGCTATAAAGCCCTGCGAGACACTCAGACCTTTGCTCCTTCCTCTGTTAATACATCTCCAATACACGTGACATAATACGACTTTCTCTAGGCATGAGAAAAATCTTTCAGTACATGGGAAATCACAATGCACGTTAAATTTTACACTATTCAAAAGGATATGTGTGAAATGTAAGAAAATCCTGATCATGTTCATTTTGAATGAGAAAAGGAGAAAAAGTTCACATCTGTACTCAGTTCACATCTGTACTGTACTCACCACTGCTGCTGCTGCTGCTGCTGCTGTGCATGACAAAGAGGATGACGAGGGCTAGGACGACTATGAAAAGCAACGATACGATGGTCAGGAGACCTATCTCCAGTGACGTCCAGCGAGACTTCTTCTTCTGCGTGTTATTTTCAGCCATATTGTGCTGTCCTTCTGGAGCAGCCTGCGGCAATTCACCTGAGACAAGCACACAGGAACACAGGGGATAAATAAATGCATAAATAAAAGCCATAACCTGAGTAGAATTCGTTAAAAGATCACACCTCGGGAAAAACAAATAATTCTCGAGCTTCACGCAACTTCGGTTTCCTTTTCAGGCTTCAGACAAATGAGAAGTTTGTGCTTCGAGCTCTTACGTTTATCTCAACCGGCAATTAATCCTTGATCCCTCGGACAGGTGTGCGTGTATGTGTGTGTGTGTGTGTGTGTGTGTGTGTGTGTGTGTGTGTGTGTGTGTGTATGCGCGTGCACAAACACTGACACACAGACACAGCTCCAAGCTCCAAATGGGATGGTTCTGTTGAGTTAGCTATGACAGGTCTCTGGCTTGGGTTCAAAGTCTCTTAAACTCTTCCATTTTGAAGGAGGAGTGAGAGATACTGACGGAAGTATTTCCCCCTTTCTGTGTCTCTCTCTTTTATATTCATTTATACCAAAAGTAAAACATAAATACAGTCAAATAGACTGAACAGAATGACACATGACACAGTCTTGCAGTGTGTGTGTGTGTGTGTGTGTGTGTGTGTGAGAATGGAAGAAGGGAGGTCCATCGAGGCTCATGGAGATGATTCTCCGGATGCTCTCTTGTGAAGACCTATCATTTCCTGTGAACGTTTAAGATATGGAAAGACCATAATCCTTCACTCTTAATCCCCTTCAAAGCGTAGCCTGAAGTGAACAGTCAGCAACAGCAACTGCCGGATTTAAACTAGGTGTGTGTGTGGGTGTGTGTGTGGATGTGTTAATATTTATAGACTAAAAATATCAAAACCAGATTTCATTGAAAGACTGAAACTAAACTGAAAGTGCACTGAGAGCAGAAGTGTAAGCATGAGCATAGCACACTAAAGGCTAGTTAACATCTGTACTGTACGGTTCCTGCTCTCAGGGCAGCACTGTCATTTATGATCCCAGAGCACGTGTATGCAGTGTAAAATAATCAGATCTTTTAGTATAAATGTGTGCTATTTCTGCATTAATGTTTCGGTCAGTGTTGTGCTAGGTACTAATATCGGTAAATCGCCTTGCACCTCCAGGGTCCGGGTTCGATTCCCGTCTCTGTGTGCATGAAGTTTGCATGTTCTCCTCGTGCTTGGTGGGTTTCCTCCGGGTACTCCGGTTTCCTCCCACATTCCAAAGATATGCAGGTTAGGCTAATTGGCGTTCCAAAATCGCCCGAAGTGTGTGAATGAGTGTGTGAGTGTGAGTATGTGTGTATCCTGTGATGGATTGGCACCCTGTCCAGGAGTCTCCTGAGATAGGCTCCAGGCCCTCGCGACCATGAATACAGGATAAAGCGGTGTAGAAGATGAGTGAGTGAGTGAGTGAGTAATGAGACTACTGTATTACTATAACAGTGTAGCTATAACAGGTTCAACTCTTCTGCGAAGGCTTTCCACAAGGTTTATGAGTGTATTTATGGGAATGTTTGACCGTTCTTCCACTGATGTTGGACGAGAAGGCCTGGCTCACAGTCTCCGCTCTAATTCATCCCAAATGTGGTCTATCAGGTTGAGGGCAGGACTTCAAGTTCTTTCACACCAAATCCACTCATCCATATCTTTATGGGCCTTGCTTTGTGCACTGGTGCGCAGTCATGTTGGAACTGGTGTGGGGATGTTTTTTTCAGGAGTTGGGCTTCCAGTGAAAGGAACTCTTAATGCTTCAGCATACTAAGACATTTTGGACAAGTTCATGCTCCCAACTTTGTAGGAACATTTGGGAATGGCCCCCTCCTGTTCCAACATGACTGCGCACCAATATATTTGTTACTTTGGAGTAAGTAAAATCCCTTTGAGTTTGGCCTGGTTCATAGAGTCCCAGCTGATTTGTAAGCACTCTTAACATTATAACTAATTAGGATTTTTACGCACGTGATGTCACAGAGTCAAACATCCGTGAACTGTCAAGAATTTCACTCTGGTACAAAAATGTTGTGAATGTGGAAAAGCCCATTCAAATTTTCAATTGTGCACATGGGTGTCTTTAGCTACTATAGAATAAATAGGAATAAGCACTGCATCTATAGGAGGAAATAAAACCCTAAGAGATGGAAATCAACAAACTTCACCATATCCACAATATATATATATATTATATACACAATATACAATTTTATGCTATGTTACTCTAGAAAAATATCTTCATTTATATAAACCTATGATATGCTGCATTATTTCAGAGCTGCTGATGCAGATTAATCAACACATCGTTTCAAACACATCATTTATTACATAATCATCTTCAAGAATCATCAAGGATTAGCAGTAATCCCTCAGGTAATTCATCATTAGTTGATTATTAGTATATACTTTTTTATCTTTATGTAATTGGGGGAAGGGGGGGGGGAAGGGGGGCTTTGTGTAACATCGCAGCAATTGTAATGTATTGTTGTTTTTTGTTTGTTTTTAACCATAGTTAAAAACTACAGTGCATGTACTACTACTAAAAATTCATAATCGCACTTACTGTACATATTTCATTGAGTGCTATTTTTTCTGAAACGGTCCATGGTTACAGTTTCATCAACAATTACTCGTTAATGCCACATAATTGGTGTTTTTTTGTTAGAACATCTCCATGCTGTTGTTGTAATTGTTCGTTAAATTGTGTAGAGAGAACTGACAATCAAGCGTGCTGTGCATGAGAAAAGCTCAACCGCTCTCACACGCTTTGAAAAAAATCAAAAACATTCAGTTTCACCAGCCAGAGTAAATCAGTGGATTCTTTCTTCCTTTTTCTTTTTTTTCCCTTTCTGCCCTTATTAAAATATCTTTAAAGCAAACAAATGTTTCAGACACTGAATCCCAACAGTGTTTTATTTAAAATCATTTCGGACTTATTTTTATATTGTAATGATCTATGGGGGGGGGAAAAGCTTTAATCTGCCACATTATGTGCAAATAAACTGATTCAGAGCATGTGAATTGAGTAAAAATCCACAGGCTACTTTTATTGTTCTATCATCTCCTGTGATTAAGGAAGAATCACACATGTTCAAAATGTGATGAAAGTATGTAAGGAATATTGGCTTGCATTATTTCAGTGGTGTTGAAAGTCTTGAGATGTCTTTTAACTGGGCAAGCCCAAGGTCTCTCTACGCCCTGTTAGTAATGATGATGGACCCCAGCTGGTAGCTTCTCTGTGCCAACATAATAAAGGTTTGCTTGACGGCACTCATAGACCTGAGCAATACAGAGTAATATGTAAATGTCCAAGGAGCTCAGTGCAGATCTAGAAGGTAGATATAGAAGGTTTAAGCAAGTCAGGATTTACTCTTAGAGCCGTATATGAACAACTGTAGATTCTTAGATCAGTTCAGGGAAGTTACAGGGAGGTGTAGCCACTTTGCCAAGGTCTAGAGGATCAAAACCTCAGCTGAGAGGAAACTCAGGTTTAGGAAGAACCCAGGAACCACAAAGGCACAGGCCTGCCATTAACTGCGAGCTGCTGGAACATCTTCCCAGTTGTGTTGGACTAATGGCACTTAGTTATTAACCTAGTTAACCCAGTGTAAGTATGTATCCAATGATGT
>JAOVVA010000033.1:2382101-2397154 GCA_028565275.1 Leiocassis micropogon
CAGCTGAAAGTTCAATATAACAGAAGTTCTTTAAATTAACATGAAGTCCAGTTCAGCACAGGGACGAGTCAGCAGGTACAAATGTCCGTAGTGTCCGTAACCTTTTGGAATTCAAATCTTTCAATGATCTTAACTGTCATTCAGATGAAACTTGGCCAATTTAGATTTCACATGAAAAGACATAAACCTGAGAAAGTGTATTACTGTTAAATGCAAAATTGTTAAGATATTGAAACCTGAATTTCACATGGTTACAGACACTACAGATTTCTTTTTTATTTTTAAGCTTTTACTAAAACTTTGAAAATAAGTCATATGCTTTTGTTTTCTTTCTTTTTTTTTACTCTCATAAAGAAATATGAATAATTAGCATTTGAAATGATTATTGTTTGAAGCGAGACAGTATAACACTGAAAAATGGCCATTTTTGGGACACATATAAAACCATCTCTCCAAAACGACTGAAGTTAGCAGCTTGAAATTTTAGGGAAGCGAGTTTGGTCACTGCCATGCTGCATAAACTTCATAAGTAGATCTTTGGCCACACATTTTCTGTATTATATGTATAACATGAAAAAAGGCATATTTATTTAAAGATAAAAAAAAATAATAAAAATAAATATACAAATCTCATGCAAGTCACCAAATGTGGTTCTTTAGATAATTAAGGGTTATAAGGTAACTTTACTAACCGTGATTTGCGCCATAAAAATAATTCGTTTTTAAAAAAACAGAAAATCACAACAAAAAACAAAAAGTCTTAGAAATTTCCGTGTTTTTCAATGAGTGTTATATAAAGGGTTAAGAAGGAGAGTTATTCTAACTTGTCCAGTTATGGCACATCACTAGGTCATATTATGTTCTGTATATCTGTACTACACAATTTTTTTTGTTTTGAAAGATTTTTTTGGTGATAAATTAGTTCATGTTCTCACTTATGTTATAGCAGCTACTGTATAAACAGTTATTCCCTCAATAAGCCTCTTTTTTTCTTCTCTTTAAAACAGGGAAAATGCAGTTTGATGTGTTACCAAAAGGAAGAAAGGGCACAAAGTGTAAACAATAATAATAATAATAATAATAATAATAATAATAATAATAATAATAATACAATGAATTGTGCCCTGCGATAGATTGGCACCCCATCCAGGGTGTACCCCTGTCTTGTGTCTAACGTTCCTGGGATAGCCTCCATACTAGCCTCTATAAACAGAATAATCGGTATAGAAGATGAATCAATGAATGAATTACTGTAATTACCACATTCAAAAATTCACACTAACAGTCTGCATCACAATACAAATCATCCAATTAAAACAAAACCATAAGTCATAAGTGTACTAGGATATACTGTACATAGACTGATTGTAAAAGTGTACTCTGCAGGTAGTCTAATAACTGGTGTATAATTTATGTATAATTATATATGAATAATATAATAGATGAAATAGATGAAAAATATAATAAGAAACCACATAAACCCACGTGTCTTTTTTCTGTCACTTCTATGACTTATTATCCCCACTTTCCAGCAAACACACACACACACACACGCACACACACAGAGACACACCTCCTGCTCTGACGTCAAACTCGGGTCATACCCAGTGACGCACAGTGCACGCAGTGATCACTCTAGACCGGATGGAGCCTGACACCGTGAGCGCGTGTCCCCCATGCAGTGGTCTGTCTGCAGATGGCTCAGTAAAGGTTACGCTCTCGTTCTTCCTTTAAATTCTTCTCCTGACTTTTCTTCTTCACACTGCATGGGTTTAAACTTTGCCTTGTTTTTTTAATAATTCATTCTGACATTCTGCTTGAGTGAACATACTTGTAAAAGTGTATAACGACTTATGTTGTTCTGAGAGCGACGTATGAACAGTCTAACATGGCTAAGCTCCTCCCACTGAAGACTGTCAGATAATTTTGTATTATAAGATTTCTTGCATTATTTTGGATTTTTATGAGACGACACAAAAGTCTGTAGAAAATCTCATATAGAGATTTTAACATTGTTGTATGACACAAGCTTACTCCCATTTAATATTATTGGTTCCGAGGGCACACTCAGACACACTCAGCACACTGTTGAGACATGGAGGGGGCATCTCAGCCATCTGTTTAACTTGTATGGTGTGTCTACATGTACATCCCATGGCAGGCCTGTAGATATTTCACAAGGAAGCTGCATTAAAGGCTCTAGTACGCAGTTCTTCTGTCCGTCTCTTCCTCCTCCTCCTCCTCCCTATGTAGAACACCGTGAATGGGTATGCAGGACACGTCTCCCTCAGGAGCGCTGACTTGAGTCTAAAAGTGCACCCTGCTGTGCGGTGCATGTCTTCCCAGGGCTGACCTAGCATGCCTTGCACCTTTCAGTCTACTCTTGTAACAAGCAGGACTCAGGGAAAACAGTGTGCTTCCAAATGCATGAGTTTTATTGAAGGTTACTGGAAATTTGTCACGAACAGCCGTAGGCAAGGTCAGGAGACAGGCATGCAACAATCCAGACAAAGACGCAGGTGTGAGAAATTTAAGCACAATAAGATATCAGGCATTTCTACACTAACTGTAATAATACTATAATACTGTAATAATATAGCTTTAAATAGAAACAACAACAAAAGAAGCAGTAGAAATGAGAAACTCTGGACCTTAGGCATGACTTTTACCCATAAACTCGAGACAGCAATTGGCAAAAGTGTCAAAACATCAAAAGCATAACCATGTCTGCTATGTCTCTATATCTCTGACGGTTGCAAAACACTATACAGGGTCACAGGAGGCTGTCTTTGAACTCTAGGAGGAAACCGGAGTATGCAGAGGAAACCAGCAAGCACAGGGAGAACATGCAAACTCCATGCACACAGACCCGAAGGCGAGACTCGAACCCCTCGACCCTGGAGATGCAAAGAATCATCGTCATGCAGGACGTCGCCATACTAAGAGTCACACACATGGTTTTAAAGGAGTTTATGCAGAGCATCCAACATTCCTGGGTAATTTATAACTACAGAAATGATTCTAATGAGTATTATAACAAGCACATTAACCTCTGATTTGCAGCTACACTATTGTAAGAGCTGCTGTTTTAGAAAATTAATGAACATCTTCTGACCAAGAAGTGGTCTTAACTACATATAATCAAATCTATTATAATTTAATGTTAAAGGCGGCACAGTGCTCTTGCCCTGAAACTCCAGGGTTGAGGTTCGAATCTCACATCTAGATTAACATTTATAGGATTTGGCTGATGTGCTTATGCAGAGCAACTTACTTTATAACATTATAGCGAGTGAACCGCTCGTGACATTAAAATCAAGATTATAAATAAGAAATAAATTATAGAATATAATAAGAATAAAATATAGAAACACTTAGCTGTAGAAAAAAATAGAAGAACAAAATATGAAATATAAACTATAAAAAATATGAGGTAATGACCTTAAATGTGCAAAATAAGTGTGCAAAATGAAATGAAATAGAAATGTCCAGGGAAAGTGCAAATGTGCATGAATGTTCAAATGTATAATGTCCATAAATGGTCCATAAATGTCCTATGATACATCTGAGCAGTTGGGGGAAAAGGGCCTTGCTCAAGGGCCCAACAGTGGCAACTTGGTGGTGCTGGGGTTTGAACCTGGAACCTTCTGATCAGTAGTCCCACTGAGCCCTAACCAGATCTGATTTGAAAAGACACGTGTTATATACTGACTGCGTTTTCCAAACTTCCCATAGTGTGTGAATGTGTGTGCTTGTAAAAAAATATATTCATTAAATTGTCAATATTTCTATTTCTATTTATTTCTATTTATTTTGGTCTCGGTAAATATACCTGCGGGTTGTTATGGATCTGTTTGTTTTGCGTCGTTGCACTCTTTATATGTACATGTTTTATGACCTTCATCCGTGAGTGATTAGGGAATGTCTTCATGAATATTCTTCAGCCATTAAATAATTTCCACATCAAGCGATTAACTAAGAGCAATGTGCTCCTTGTGTTTTATATCCAATCGTGCAAATAACAGAAGCTGTCGTCTTGTGTACAATATGCGGACAATAGTGGCGTAGTCAGATTATGCAAAAAATAAGAATAAACCATATGAAAATAATAAAAAAAATATTAAATGTTTGACAATCAAAATCCAATTTTGATAACAATCATATTTCAAATTAGTGAGGATTTAAAAAAAGACATGCATTAGTGAGAGCAAGGAAGTTAGCAATAACAAGAACAAAACTTCATGCTAGTAATAGTCAGGGATCAGCACATATCATGATGTGTAGTCTCAATTTAGAGAGATCATTTGAAGAGGAAGAGTGTCTACCAGAATCTGTGATAACAAGCTTAATGAGCAAACATTCGGCTTAGAGCTCTGTCAGTCTGAGATCTGAGCCCCAGGCTGAGCGAACACACAGAGATCCTGATGATTTGGATAAAGATGAAATGAGGCTCGTAATCAGTACAAACCGTGTGCTCTTTTTCATTAAATTATAGCATAAACATTTCAGTGTCTTGCATAAGTATTTACTCCCATCCTAAACCTTATCACATTCTCATAACAATGCAATACAAAACATTGAGCACAGTATTGTGCAGGTTCCCCTTGTGTAAACCAGGGATGCTCTGGCCTCTTGGGACTTGGGGTGTATTGTGGTGTCTGGCACCAGGACGCTGGTAATGGATCGTTTCGGGGCTGTGGGCTGTGAGGTGGGGCCACCAGGGATAAGACATGAGCATCCTAGAGGAGGTCAAATGAATTGCGACCTGGGGAGTTTGGAGACTGAGTTGGTGGCCTTGGGTTTTTTGCCTGTTGAGCCCCTGCATAGGAGGCTGTGGTGCCCCACATTGGTTTTTCTGTGGGATCGGACGAGACAAGCTAGAATTTGATCCCCATGGGCATGGGTAAGCCTTGGGTGCCAATGATCCTGCCACCAGTTTACTGTTATGTAATGTATAATCAATGTTAATGTATTAATGTTTTGTCTTGTTAATCATAGTGTCTACAAAAAATTAGTTGAATGGATTTCACATATCTGCAATGTGCTCTTCATATAACTCGCCTTTATTGTGTTTTAGAGCACATATCCAACAACATCATGAAGAACAAGGACATTTTTTGTTAGAAAGTAACATCCTAAACTTTGAACATAATTCAAGACTCCATTAAATCCACGACTTTTCCTAGAGGAGGCTTTCCACCAAACGTGGAATTCCTTACCTGGTAAGGAACGTGTTAACCAGAGAAGCAAGCAAGAAGCCAAGGGTCACTCTCAACATGATGCTGCTATGGACATGCCTCAGTGTGGGAATTGTGTTCTCAAGATAAGCTCATGTCTCCAACATCTCTTTGACAAACTATAAGTGGAACTTTATATGACTTGCCACTCTTTTATCCATGCTGTGGTTGTCTTGGAAACCTAATATACTGGCCCCCAACCTGGAGGAAGCCAACCCTTTTGATTGTCAAAGCAATTTTTAAGGGCTCACTGTCACTCACAGCTTCTTAGTTGTTTCTCTGACTAATTTATGCTGTCAATGACATTTCTTGAACGGCATCTTCTTCGGCATGTTCTTTTTCCAGGAACAGCTGCATTAACACTGAGCTGAGGTCGGAATCTGCAGCCATAGGACATCTGAGCGGCTAACACAGGATTTGTCTGCATAGCTCATACACACTTGCAACTATACATGTAAAACCTGGGACATATCTAGAGCTCATTGTGCATGTCATGTCATGTGGACTTGCATGGCATGGTTTGCAAACACACCCAATGGAATTTCATATACATCTCCTAGGGAATTTATACAATTACCAACAAACCAGGCAAATATGATCTCAAGACACTAAGGATGCAAAATTTTGATATCACAAATGGATCAGCTGTGGCGATGTCTTAAAATTATGGTGAAAAGTGGCTAATAATTTCTTTAGTTATATTAAAGCTGCCTACCTCACGGGAACACCTGTGACATGCTCACCATGCATGTGCCCACTGTGCCTGCTGTTATTCTGGGGGTGGGGGTGGCAGCACAGGTGCTTGGGCAAAACTTATGCCAAGCAAATATTTGGGTTTAACAACTCATTATCCATCTCTCGTCTTATAGATGTGCTTAACCTGCTGCCTGCAATGAGTTTCAACGCCGAGGGCCTCTCTCGTCCCGGTCACCACCTCATCATCCTCCATCGACAATCAGATTAAGTGTCCGTGTCTGCCTTTGTGCTTGTGTGTATATTTGTGTGTGTGTGTGTGTGTGTGTGTGTGTGTGTGTTAGGGTTGTAATGCAATGCCAATATCTCTATCAGGATTTGATTAGTGCTCCAATTATCCATGTCTATATTTCTCTTTGCAATGTACACAGAAGTAGAACTGTCCTAAACCTAAATCTTCTTGCACATTTTTGTTTGTTTGTATCTACTGCCTATATACTGTAATTTGTTCTATTTCCTAGAAGCTCCTACCCTGATTTATACCACCACGAGTCTTAAAACCACCATGAGTCTCAGAGAACACAGCGTAGTTTCAACCAGATGCCCTGATCTCCATGCATCTTCTGTATTTGTATGCATTTAGAACACATCATCTGTTCACTCTGAATAACGTATTCATATTCGGTTACTTCCCTTCCCTTGTGTATGCGTGTATATGAGAGAGAGGCGCATTGCCATATTGATGAGCGAATATGAATGTCTGAGGCTTTCAATAGGCTCTATTTCCCGAGCCTCATTTTTCAGTGCCTTATCCGTGTCATGAATGAGATTGTGAAGGAAAAGAGGTGTGTGTGTGTGTGTGTGTGTGTGTGTGTGTGAAAGGGGGAGATAAAATGAGGTCCTTAAATGTCTTAGACACCTCCACATAACAGCTGTGAGCCCTGCTGCTGAATATCTAATAGCACAGAGATGGGCAGAATGTACAATATGTAGGTAAAAGAGTGTATACAACGAGGAGTGGATTTGGCCAGTTTTTGTAGTTATTAATAAAGAAATAGTACTTCAATAAATATGTCTAACTACAAGTGTAAGCTTGCTTTTGGCTGGCTGGTGTTCCAGCAAAGAGCTGTGTGGTGTGTTTGAGTATGAGAACTAGCTAGCTAATGAGAAATAAAGCTAGCTGAGCAGTGTTAGACATCTATAAAGGGACTGTTCTTAGATAATAATAAAAAAAAAGAATAATAATAATAAAAACATAAAATTAGCTCAGTAGTTTTAGTAAATTAAGTATTAATCCTAATAAGGCGTTAAATATGCAGTTGTACCACACAGAGTCTATCAGGGCAGTAGCTAAACATTAGCTTTACCTGGATAGCTAGCTAGTGTACAACTTTAACCTGGCTAGCTAGCTAGCTAGCTAGCTAACTAGATAGATAGATAGATAGATAGATAGATAGATAGATAGATAGATAGATAGATAGATAGATAGATAGATAGATAATGGATCTGATAGTCAAAATAAACAGCTAACAGCTATCTGTTGATAATAAATGCTGTTTGTGGAACTGTTGTATAAAAGTAATACCACACTTGAGGCTGTTTTGCTGGTTATTAGACCAGCTTTTATTTGTTGTTGTTGTTGTTGTTATTATTATTATTGTTATTTATTCATCTTCATTAATCCTACTTTATTTGGTCAAGGGTGGAGTGGATCTGGAGTCTGGAACATTGGACTCAAGGCTAAAAGGATGATAAAGCACCACACGCATACACACACACACACACACACACACAAACACACACACACATTCACAAATTAATTTACAAGCCGGCATATTGTAAAATAGCCAGTCAACTTAGTGGCATGCTTTTGGGAGATGAGCGGACACTAGAGAACACCTGTTGGATCAAACCTGGGAGCTGGAGCTTTCCGATACCTCGCCTCATGTGCTTTGTACCAATTAATATCGGCCGCCTCTAGCTCTGCCTCAAAGTACCATTAGGTTATGTAAGCACAAAGTTTAGATTATTAAATACATCGATTCAGTAAGAAATAAAGTCAGTTTATTAGGAAAGATGTGTGTGTGTGTCTGAGAAAACAGTGTATGAATATGTGAGTGCTCATGGCAGTCTCACTCCTGTCAACTGATTCATGCTTCAGTCAAACACATGCACAAACACCCAGAAACACGCACTTGCGTTTTTGTATGTGTGTGTTTTATTAATAGTAACTTGAAGAGGCTGGTTAGGATGTGACTGTTTAGTCTTGCTATCACTTAATAATTTGTTGCCTGTATCTTCCACCGTATTATGTAAACTAAACTAAATATGGATAAAATCTTGTGACATTTTTTGAAGCATAAGAAAAGGAATTAAACCCCAGTCGGTGTGTTGTTATTCATGTGCAGTCAGCTTCATGGTTCTATGAATAACTCCACTTCACCCCACCAACAAGTCGTTGATTACTTTCAGTGTGGCACAGTGTGGTACTTTCAGTTTTATTCTTTAAGTAATCAATATTGGCTTAATTAACACAGCATAAGGGGCATAGTTTTTTTAGTTTTTTTTAATCAGTTTCTCACCCACTTTCATGCTTGCAAAGTAGTAATGAATGCAGCGTCTGAGACATAACATCTGTCCCCTGAAACAGCGTGCATGCACCCAGCGATACTTCTTTGCTCACATTATCCAGGTTAAAATGTGTCATATTTGTGAAATAACATGATTTTAGCAACAACAAAAGAGCAGCACTGCTCTGGAGGACGGCAAGCAGTAAGTCAGCTGTATTTGTTGAGGTCCAGAAAGAGGAAAAAAAGCCCGACACATGAATTCCAATCTGCTTGTTCGCATTCAAGTTGCATGAACATGTCGGATATATATCTGAGCTAGGATAGCATATGAGATTAACTGAAAAACATCAGATTTTGTGCGTTCTTACAGCCCTAAAAAATCAGAACCATGTCAAATCTGAATTAAATTACTGGGAATGTGAATGTTGCCACATTTTCAAGTTCCATAGCGTTCTTTAACCTTTATACCGTATATTGTCACAAGTATAAGCTTGTTACCCAACTAGAAAGCTAAATGTCTATTTATGTTATCTAAACACATTCTGGATATCTAGCATGGTGGTGCTGATTTCTTACTATCCCAGACTATAAAGCAGTCTGTGAAATTCCATTTTGGGCTGCTTCAGAAATTGTCTTATAGTGGACCAAATACTCTTCTGTAGATGAAATACGCTGGTGATCTGATTCTCCAGTTCTTTTTTTCAACTGAGATTCATAAAAATGATTTGCTTTCCCACCATTTCTGTACCTGTATGATTCAGAGACAGGAATCCACGTTAAATTATGTTTCAGCTGAGGAATGAGGTTGAGATCGTAAAGAGTGAAGGCTTATTTTCTACAGTGACCTTGCACCAAAGCAAGCCATTTGTCAAAAGATAAGCCTTGCAGATGTCAGGAAGAAGAAAGGACAAGGCCCTTCTCATGCAAAACACAAACATGTAGATCTAAACACACACACACACACACACACAGTTGGACTTGGCAAGACAACTTTCCTGGAAGGCTTGTTAACATGTGGATAATGTGTCACTTTCATCAAACCATTCCAAAAAAATTAGGCCTCATATTTGGTACTGTAGGTCCCACAAGTCCTCTGGGGGATTGGTGTGGTGTCTAGCACCAAGACATTGGCAGTGGACCCTTTGGGTTGTGTGGGTTGTGGGGTGGGGCCTACATAGACCTGACTTGTTTTTCCTATGCATTCCATGGATGCTTGACTGGATTGGGATCTCAGAAGCCAGGTCGGTGGCCTTGAGCTCTTTGCCTGGTGGGTCCCATGGCCGAGTGTTCAGGTGCCTTTCTATGGTGGCTAACATTAACTATTTTGGTGAGTTGTGCTGCTATTTGTGGGCTCGGACCAGGGATCAAATAAAGAATTTCTCTCTAAAGCAATGCTGTGATATGAGTAATAAAACTAAGACATGCTGTTATTGGGAATTATGCAAAACAAAAAACAAACCCATAAGTACATAATTAGGGCCCAAGCACTATGACATCATCACTATTACATCATAGAGTTTGAAGGGCCCTCTTGTTCTTCTAAGGAACACAGGAATCTGCTGCTGTTAGGACGTCTGAACGTCTGGAGGTCTTAACATAAATTTCCCCTTATTCCAAAATTGTCCGAATGGTATTGGTATGTCCCCTTTAAAAACATGTGCCCACTGTCTTTCTGGTGCGCCCAGGAGCCAATGAAATGTGCTTGGGCCCGTTCATCGTTGCTTGCAACTCTATTTGTGCTTTATTGTTCAATTAGAAAAAAATATTCAGCCGTTATTGTGATAAAGACATGGACACTAATAATGTAAATGCAAAACACATGTGAACAGCAATATCATTTCCTCCCTCGGATTAAATTACAGTCAGTTACTCCATCGAGTGTCTTTGTCTGTTGTGACTCAAACAGAAGACCAGCTGATGAGATTGGCTTTATTGGATAAACGGTCTCTGCTGCAGAAATTGCTTGGCAGACAGACACACACACAAACACATACATACACACACAGTAGAGTGTAATTGTTGGAGAAAAGAGTTGTTTTCTGAGAAATACTCTGTGCCAAGGTATGTCTCGGGTGAGATTATAAGGTTAATGTACGGTTAGTTAAGGCACAAGTTACACAAGTACACAAATTCCTAAAATGTGCAAATTGGGGCTGTGCTTCTGCATATTTATAATCTGTTAGCAGGGAAGCTGAGCGTAGACTGATGATGCACTCCTACTGAATTTAGCCACTAATGGATGAGATAAATCTCTCTCTCTCTTTGTGATAAATACTGGAACATTAGTCTTTTCAAGGGATAGTATTAAATATTCACTTACTCATTCTCTTAACCGCTTATCCTGTACAGGGTTGCAAGAGACCTCAGGTGCCTCGGTACAGTGTGTGTTACAAACCCTCAGAAGCATGCAAACACACACACACACACACACACACGGCTGTAAGATGAGGTGCTGTTTGTTAATTGGCGATTTCTGACACTGGTAACTGGTTGTATGTGAACAACTTCTCTGCAGCAGAGGTAAGTTTTGGTCTTGCTTTCCTGGGAAGGTATTCATGAGAGCCAGTTTCATCATGGTGCTTGACGGGTTTTACAAATGCACTTGACAATACTGTTCTTGCAAGAAAAAACAGTTGACCTTCGTGTCTTAAAATAACAATGAACTGCTGCTGCTGTTGTTATTAAATTGTCTAATGCCATCTATGTTTTTCATAGTTTTGAAAAAAACTCCAATATTGTTTGAGAATGTAGGAAATAAATCCAAACTTCTGAACTGGTACTGTATATACAGTAGACCTGAGCTGAAACTTAAACCCTTGACCCTGTAGGTGGGAGGCCACAGTGCTAACCACTACACCACCATGCTGCAATATTATATAAAACCTAACATTGTAGAGGATGAAAAGACCCAAAGTGTGTCAGGGACATCAGATTTTATATCACGTACAATCTTGTGCATAGTGTGTACTTTTTGCATTGAGCACGTGACATAACACAGATCATGCAAGTGAATATGACCATCATGGCAGTGCTGATGATATTCTTGAGCTCAGATGACTTATAGACTTGTACAGATTATGTGTAATGGTCGAAACTTAGAAGTATGATATCCATATCGTATTAAAAAATAAAGATCGCATTTGTGAATCTTTAATTAACAAAGTCCTTTAGTTGCTTGTTGTTTTGTGTCCCATCGAGATCATGAGTATTCATTCATTCATCTTCTATAACACTTATCCTGTACAGGGTCACAAGGAGCCTGGAGCCTATCCCAGGAGGCTTTGGGCATGAGGTGGAGTGTGAGGGCACACACTACGGGCAATTTGGGAACGTCAGTTATCTTAATCTGCATGTCTTTGGACTGTGGGAGGAAACCAGAGTTCCTGGAAGAAACCCACCAAGCACGCGGAGAACATGTAAACTCCACACACACAGACCTGAATCGAACCCGCACCATGGAAAAACAGGCATGATCATTTTGGAAAGATGTCGAGGTATGTGATCATCCTAATATAATAATACCACTGAACCAAGAGTCAATTTTATATTTTTTTTAAAAACAGAGAGAGACCTGCAATCATTGATAGAATACAAAAAAAGATAATTTACAGTAAATAAATAAAATTGAAACTAATTAGAGGGAAATTTGTTTTTGTTTTGTGCCGTCATAAGTTTTCATTCATTCAGCTTCTATACCATCCTGTATTCAGAGAAGAGACTGGAGCCTATCCCAGGAGACTTTGGGCATGAGGTGGGTGCCAATCCATCGCAGGGCACACAACGCCTTGGGAACGCCTATTAGACTAATCTGCATGTCTTTGGACTGTGGGAGGAAACCGGAGCACCCAGAGGAAACCCCCACACACACACAGACCTGAGGCGGGAATCGAACCAGGACCCTGGAGGTGGGAGGCCACAGTTCTAACCATTATGCATGTCATGTTCTATTTGATCTTTTAAACCATATATGAATTTAACCTAACACCTTCATTTTGCCATTAAAGTGGAATGAGCATTTTGGAAAGATGCTAAGGTACATGAATGATCCTGAAATAGAGAGGGAGAGAGAGAGAGAAAGAGAGAGATGGATTCATTGATAACTAATTAGAGGGAACTGCGTTATGACTGAGGACTCGGTCATGTTTTGTACAATGCATAAGGACAGTACTTACAGTGACAGAGCGACCACGTCATGCGTGCATCTCTCTCACTCACACACACGTTCATTCAGAGGAGGAGGAGGAGGAGGAGGAGGGCTAGCTCCTCCCTTTACGAGCCGCGCGCTCCTTGCTCAGCTCGAGCTCATTCATGTTCGGAGGAACGCTCTGGTGCTCACCTGCTGCACGCACAGGGCTATGATGGTCATCAGCGGGACACACTGGTACCCAGAACACACCAACCCACTGAGAATCCGTGCCTCCCTGCAACACACCTCCCTCCACGTAAAGTACTGCACGGCAGGGTCGATGCGCGCTCGGTCCAGACGAACTTTCAGCGAGTTCTGATGGATTTTTGCACAAGTGCGTGAGATCAAAGGATGTCACCCGATGCGAATAAGACCAACCTGACGGCGGAGAGCCGGGACGGCGGCGCAGCAGCATCGGACCCCAACTGGCACGTCCTGTTCGGCGCGTGTCTCACGCTCGCGGCCGTGATCTCCTCGGGAGGCTTGTTCTCCCTCGTGTCTCTGCTCAGGACGCGGAGCAGGTCGTCCATGTGCCTCATCGTGGCCTCGCTCTCGGTGGACGACCTGATCTGCGTGGTGCCGCTTTGCCTCGCCATGGCCCTGCAGTGGACCGGGGACGGGACGGTGTGCACGTTATCCGGTCTCCTGTACGTTTTCCAGGGTCTCTCGAGCAACATGAAGGCGTGCCTGGTCGTGGCGTACGCGCTCTACGCGACCAAGCGCGTCGGAGCGCGCCAGGAGAGCGACGCGGAGGCGGGGAGCGCGAGACGCGGCCGGGTGCTGTGCGCGCTCGCCCTGGTGTGGACGCTGAGCCTGGCGGTGAGCGCGCTCCCGCTGTGCGGCTGGGGCCGCTTCGCGCGCGCCTCCTTCGGCTGCCTGCCGCGCAACGACGACCTCTACGCGCCGTTCCTGTGCGCGCTGTACGCGCTGTGCGCCGGCGGGCTCGCGGTCTGCGCCGCGCCTCTCGCGCACCGGCTCCTGTGCTCCCCCGAGGCGCTCCAGTCCGGCGCGTTCACCTCTCTGTCTCGGGAGAGTCTGGACAGGAGCTTCAGTGGGTTCGGATCGCATGGGGCCGGACTGAAGAATAAAAGCGAGACGTGCTCGTGCTCGTGCTCTTCTCCCGCCAGTGAGCTGCGCTTCGGGAAGGACGGCGTGCGCCGCTGCCCCGCCAGGCTCTTCGCGCAGAAACGCTTCTCGCTGATTCTGGCGATGGCTCGAGTGCTGCTGTGGATGCCCATGATGGTGAGATACATAATATAACAACTAGTGCATTTAAACAGAGTTCATACATAAACTGATCTTAATTAGATTTTGAAGAAATTTCCAGCTAATCAGTACATACTGTATTAAAGGTGCAAAAGGTGCACGCATGAGAGGTCAAGTATTGCTCCAGTTTAGGATACAGTGTATGAATTTAAATTCAAAGCATTTGTTAGATGAAGTTCTATCAGATGAGTTGAGGAACTCTGTAGTTGATACCCATGCTCTGTAACCATGAGAGACAAAACAAATGATGCATCCAACCAATCCATAAACTGTTTCCATCTAACAAGCAGCTGAATAAGGTTGGCATAGTTTTTGGGAACATTTACGGCATTTGGCAGACGCCCGTATCTGGAGCGGATTGCATTTCGTCTCATTATGGGTTTGGGGAATATTTACATTTGGCAGACACCCTCATCCAGAGCTCAGTATTTTTTCTTGCTCAAGGACTCAACAGTAGCAACTTGATGGTGGTTGGGGGTTTGAACCTATAATTTGTCCAATGCATTAACCACTAAGCTACCCCTGACAATAAGCAATAATGTACTAAAGGTGCAAAAAGGTGCGTGCATGAGAATACCTCCCTGGGACAGATATCGCTGCAGTTTAGTACCCTTTTCAGACAGTGTAAGAGTAATGATTCTTAATTCCACACACATATCGGCTCAGTTGAGGAGCTCTTTAGTGAGTGCACATGCTCTGAAAACATGGGACAAAACAAATGATGTTTTCAAGCACTTTTGTAAGTCACTCTGGATGAGAGCATCTGCCAAATGTAAATGATGTAGGGCACTAGCATCCAAGCAATTTAGAAAATGTTTCTATTTAACAAGCAGCTGAACACGGTCAGTATGGGATTTGGGAACATTTACAGCACTTGGCAGATGCCCTTATCCAGAACGACTTACAATTTATCCCGTTATACATCTGGGTCTGATACAGATCTTCCAATCAGCAGTCCAACGCCTAAACCACTGACCTACCCCTGATGATGAATGACATTTATTAATGTGCAAAAGGTGAGTGCATGATGGGAGAGGTATTGCTCAGGTTTAGTACCCTTTTAGTACCCGTTTAGTACCTCATCCCCCATCCCCCACCCAC
>JAOVVA010000033.1:2405264-2417036 GCA_028565275.1 Leiocassis micropogon
ATTTATTAAAAATCTTTGCTCGTCTTGCGGAACACTCGCAAACCGCGTTACTCGCAATCCGAGGTTCCACTGTATATTTTAATGCTTGAATGATTCGTAGGTCACTGTGTCTTAACGAACAAAAAAAACATTCCTCTGAAACTGATCCGGTACAGGGACTGGAGTGAAAATGAGAGCAAAAAGAGTCTTTCATGAAGCCTGGAGAGACCTAAGACTACATTAAAAATATAAGAAAGTCTGTCTCTTTGGAAGCAATGAGGGATTCCAGACTTGTGCAGTCTCCAGTGTCTATAATTCATTAAAGTCAGAAGTAAAAATGTACCTTTAAGTTTTCCAACACTGAAACATGATAAGTTTATTTATTTATTTATTTATTTATTATGTTATTAACTTCATGGAAGGGAAAAAGAGGCTGCTGATGGACTGGCTGTTTATAGCTGCTATAGTGTAAGTGAAAACAGGAAGTGTTGTTTATTTATTTGTTTGTTTGTTTGTTTTTTGTAGACATTTAACATTTTTAAAGCTCACACATTATATACATTATATGATATTGTAAACAAGTTAAGAAGTCTTACAGTTCTCCAAAATGCATCTATTAGTGTGCTAGCTGAAACTGACACAACTGGAGTCCTGCATTCTGTGGTGTGTTTGGAGCAGATCCACTCTTGGGCTTCACTACTGGTGCAAATCACATCCTCAGCACACAACCTCAAAGATAACTAACTATCAGAGTGTGAATACATAATAACTGTTTCTTCGCTCCTTCAGAAGACGGGAGTAAAAAGAGAGTTTGGTGTTCTTGTTTACAGCCAACCATAAAGCATGGTTTTGCTTTTTGTTCTTAAAAAAAACGGAGATGTCCTGAACAGCAGACCTACAGTACTGTATCTGAGGACTGTGTTTATAAAGACAAGATATGCACAACAAAAGAAGAAGATTGGAACGAGACGAAGTGGGACAGTCGATGGATCTCTCACTTTTCTACAATTTTCCTATTTGTGACTTGTGAAGGAAAACACTCAGTAATTACAAAACAAAACAAAAATAATGGCAGGCCCTCGCTTTCTCAGCTGTCCAGATCCAACAGACTCTGTGTCCATATGTTGTCTCTAAACACCGATCAATATTTCATTTGGTGTGCTGGGACGAAGGGAGGCAACATGAAAACTGATGTGAATTATTATCTGTGACAGAACAACGAAAGCCCAGAGCCTTGAATAATTCAGATCTGGATGGTGTGTGTGTTGAGTCAATGCTCTGTCATAGATCTTTCTCTCACGCTACTCCTGTGACTTTGTTCAATCTAAATTGACTGTCTTTATTAAAAAGTCCTCAGCTGGAGCGTCAGAAGAAGGTTTCAAGACAACAGGATGAAAAACGATGCTTGCTTCAGTCTAAACTTCTCATTTAATGGTGTGTGTGTGTGTGTGTGTGTGTGTGTGTGTGTGTGTGTAAATAGGTACCTGGGTCAATTAGCTCCAAGTCGTGGTGTTGCCCGGCTTCCACATGCAGCTGTTATTACCTCCAGCACTCAGACTGCATTAGTGGTTTAGCATGAAAGCAAAGACTCATATTGGCGAGTCTTTTTTTTTTTATTATTTATTATTATTTTTATTTTTAGAAAATGGAACATTACTGAGAACACAACACAGTGTACTGCACATACAAGAAGGCCATTTGTTATTCGATTTCAATTTGAATTTGATGTTTTACTGTTTGGTGCTCAGTATAGTTAGTTACTTTAATATTTAGAAGCTTTTTCATTTCTTTATTTTTTATTTGTATTTAATTATTCTAAAATAACTAATACAACACTGTTGATGAAGGAGGCATGCAAGAATGCATTATATTCTTTATTTTTTTTCGTCTTTATTTTGCTATTCTTTTTCTTTTTACATTATACAGCATATATTTTATATACCACATTAGTACTATTATTATTATTATTATTATTATTATTATTATTATTTTTACTCTGCAAAAGTCTTGATTCCCCCTCATCTCAAAAAAAGATTCATTCATTTCGATGAACAAGATTCAAAGAACCGAGTCACTAAAATGATCCAAACAGACGAGAGGGGAAATGAGATCGCTGCTGAGGTTGTTACTTAAACAAGCAGTTTTTAAATGGTATCTTTAGCCACTTTGCAGCCTGTTGCAGCAAAACATGTCTTTAATTTAATCTACATCATTTTAATTTTATTTCATTTACTGTAATGTGATATGAAAAAATGAGGGAGGTTTAAGACTTTTGCACAGAACTGTACACACACTACCAGTCAAAGGTTTAGACACACTTTCTAACTCCATGGTCTTTCCTGATTTTTATTTCTTTCTACATTGTAAAAAAAAAAAATGTCCAAAATATACTATAATCTCCTCTGAACAGTTGATATTGAGATGTATATCTGCTACTTCTGCTCTGTAAAGCTCTGTAACGGCTCTAATCTGAGGTTCTGGTTAAGGTTAATCTGTGATTTCTGAGGCTGGTGACTCTAAATGAACTTCTCCTCTGCAGCAGAGGTAGGTTTTGGTCTTATTTTCCTGGGAAGGTCTTCATGAGAGACAGTTTCATCATGGTGGCTTGATGGGTTTTACAAATTCACTTAATAATACTGTTCTTGCAAGAACTATTACAGAACAGCTGAGCTTCATATCTTAAAATACTTAAAAACGGACTGTTATTGTTGTCATTTAATTACATAATTAATTCCATTTGTGTTATTGCATAGTTTTGAAATCTCCAGTGTTGTTAATACTGTAGGAGAAAATAAATCGCTAAACAAAGCCACTGAATTAGAAAGTGTGTCCAAACTTTTGACTGTTACTGTATTTTACTGCATTTTATTTTGTACAATTTACTTGCTTCATCCTGATTTTGCTCCTTTTTCAGATCATCTTTGATTTTATACTTGTGTATGATAATATATTATGTTTTACTATTTCTGCTTCTACTAAATCACTAGTCAAGATTATTATTATTACTATTATTATAATTATTATTATAACACTTGATGTACTTAATAGACTTTTTCACAGTAAGAAAATCCAGCCTGCTTTGCGAATGTCATTCATGTTTTTGTCATAACTGAACGTAGTTTCTCTGTGCAGTTAAAAGCGTTCGCTCTGTGTGCTTGTCCAACAAGGAAAATTCCCTCGGATGTGGCTTTTAATTAATGAAAATGATTTAGAAAGGATGGTAATGAGTGTTCTCTCATAATGGCTTGAATACTTTGACAAACTGCAGTCTGCCTTTCCACTGATAAAATGTAATTCATGCATCTTTAATTAGAAGTCGATTCATTTTTCATCAGTTCTAGAGGCAAGCTGCTTTTAGTGCCAGATTCATTTCCACAGTCTTTTATTGGACATAGTTCATCGAGCTGGAGAATAATGAGGAAAATTTTCCCTTCTTTCTTTCCTCCTTTTTTCTGCACCAGACGTCTAGAGATTGGATTTGAGCTCTGACTTGGGCTCTGGGCTCAATCTGTTGAGGAACTTTCTCATCTCCACGTTAGTCCTCTCCCAATGTGTGTTAACTTTTAGCAAGAAAAGACCAGTGCGTCTGATAGTATGGATCTAAGAACTGTGAGAATTGTGCAGTACTCAGAGAGGGTTTTCATCACAGAAAAACTTTTCAAGGACTTTAGTTCATTTACACTCTCTGTTCAGAGCGACCTCAGGAGGAATCATGATGGTTGAAATGAAAACCCGGAGCCAGTCCTTTGTGGATACGATTGAAAAAACATGCTCTGAGTGCACACACGTCCATAGGAGCAAACCTTTCAAGAACTTCAAATCCTGAGCAATTTTAATAGGAATGTATTTAGATAATGACTAACACTATTTTTCTTCTTCAATGTGTGTGTGACTAACTATAATATGTGTACAAACTAAAATGGAAGTTAAAAATACATCCCTGTTTTTTATTAACTGATGGATATATAAGGTCCTAACGTGACCTCATATAAGAAGATTGAGACTTATCAGTAGCTCATTTATAGAGGAATATATAGGAGGAATGAAATGAAGGAAGTTTGAGGTCCAAAAAATACATTATCTGAGGAGGATTTCATCTGGATCATTAACATGCACACTTTAAGAAAGCTTATGGGAACTTTAAAAAGACACTGAAAGGTATATCATGTAAAATGTACATTATTTGTTAAAAAATAGTATTTATGGTTCAAAATCATAAAGACCATCAACGTCAATCTTCCATTTTGGCTGAATTGATTTGTTTGTGCCAGGCCATGAAATGTTGGATCCATCATGTATTTGGAACTTCTGGTAAAGGTAACAGTAAAGTCAAAAAGAAAAACAAACCAGGACCTCATCCAGAATCTGTGCAGTTCTTGTTTATGATTGTGGTGATACTCTTGTTTGGTGGAATGACTTATGACTTAAAACACTACAAGCAAAAAAAAAAAAAGCATATTCTGACCAAAAATAGTAGATATATGGAATGTTATTTTTATCCATAAGTCTTTTAAAAAAACAGCCCTTGTTGATGCCTTGCTTTGTCTTTCTGCTCGACAGAGATCTTCAGGCGGATTGGCGATACCTCTTTGTGCTTTCCAGGGCACTGTGTCTCTCCAAGCACCCACTGGCAAAACACTCTCCCTGTCCACCTATGAGGTGAGCAGTGATGGCCTCAGGATTTCCCCCAACAACGCCAAGAAGGTCGAGGTGTACCGCTCTAAATCAGTGGGGCATGAGCCCAGTGCGGAAGAGCCTAACTCCGGCAGCGGTGGTGGAGGAGTGGCCGACACCAATGTGAAGATCCACTTGGAGGTCCTGGAGATCTGTGACAATGAGGAGGCCATGGACAGTGTTTCTATCGTGTCCAACATCAGCCAGTCGTCAACGCATGCACGATCCCCATCACTGCGCTACTCTCGCCGTGAAAATCGCTTTGTATCATGTGAGCTGGGAGAGACGGCGTCATACTCACTGCTGATCCCTGGCTCCAGCCCCGATGCTGATGGCCTTAACATACACATCCCAGATACGGTGGAGGCACACCGGCAAAACAGCCGGCGCCAACGGAGCGAAGCAGGCGGTTACCGTGAGGAGATCCAACTTTTAAATGAGGTCTACAAGAAACAAGAGGAAGAACTGGAGAACTAGTAGTATCAGATGTTTAGAGATCTTGGTAGTGCTGAATGAAAGAGGTTTGAATGTCTTCAAGGAAAAAGTATTACTAGAGAACAAACTTGAGACATAGGTAAACAGGAGAAATAAACAGTGCACAGGCTGGGATACAGGTAATTTCAGAATCTTCTAGAAGATCTAGAAGTCAGATAAAGGAAAAGTATGTGGTTAACGTGAAAATAGGCTTGAAAGGTGTCCATAATTCCATGCAGTTAAATACAGGTATATACAAATTCCTTCTGGGGGAGCACTTAAAGGGTTTATACAGAGTCAATAAAACGTCTGACTCCTGGCTGGCTCTCCAAGTTGAAATAAGGACCCTTTTTATCTATATTCAATATGTATTATCACTTATTCCTTAATACATTTTAAAAAATAGTACTCTTAAAAGTACTTGGAGTCTGAAGGTTTACAGTCAGTATCATATGAAGGTGCACTTTACTTCATGTTACATACGGTAGTTATGTTACATTAAAAGAAAACGTAACTACACACATCCTCATGAATACCCAAGCCGATTCATTCGCTTAGGTTTCACTAGCATACTGTACTAGTCTACGGCTACCATTCATGACTCTCAAATTATTCAATCGCCTTATGTACCGTCTGTTTTCATTTAATTCTTTTTCTTTTCGTAAATTTGAGGTCTTCCTTTTGCTCATGTTATTGTTTTTTGCTCCTGTTACTCTGTTGTTATCCCTGTAACCATGGAAGTTGTGGTGACATTTTAATAGCACCCCCTGCAGTACTGGAGCACTTGATTGCAGTTCGCAGTAGGATCGTGCAGTGAGTATGCAAGCTTGTATTCATGAAAAAAGCCCCTCACGAATGTCTCTGGATGAAATATGCTCAGAGTTTAAGGCTACTGTTAAGGTTTGAATCCAGAGAGAATGATATTGCAGAAGTCAAGTTTATTCCCTCTTGGATTTGGTGGTTAGTAATGAGGCAGGCCTTCAGTCTTTGGTTTTTACTACAGAAAAGAGAGTCTTTAGTGTGTGTGTGTGATGTTTATAGTCCAATAGAATGGCTCGGGGTATTAATATAAATATATGAAACATAAAGAGCAGTGTACAGAAAGCTACTTCCATACATGTAATGTTGTTAATCAGCTTGAAAGAAGATAATCCCACTGGGAATTCTCCCAGCCCTCCTGACTACCACTCTTGTCATTAGTGTGAACAGCCTTCTGTCTTCAAACAGCTTTGAGCCATGCTTTTCCCGAATCAATAACACCATTTGCATGATTTAGAAAGGTCATAAACAACTGAAATAAAAGCCACTGTGTTTATACAGCAGCCTGGAAAAAGCTTCCATATGGTCGAATTCGGACATGTAGTGATCGGTTGAAAAACACAGGACACTGAATGATTTAAAGACTGAGTTAAAAGGGAGAATGGATTTTTTTTTTTCCGTTTTCAGAAAGACATTAAGGCAGTAATTATCTCAAAGCAAATACTGTTTATGGATTTCATTTGCATTTTACATCCTTCTTCCTTCATTCATCTTTAGTAAGGTCTTTATCCTTGGTCAGGGTCGCTGTGGACCCGGAGTCAATCCTCTGAACAAGGGGTGTAATACAGCATGCATTTACAGGTCTTTAAAACTTAAAAAAAAAAAAAAAAAAAATGACTACCCCCTCTCACGTGAACAATCAGCACGATCTGGAAATCATTCAGCAGGAATTTTCGGGTATTAAAACATTGTAGTGATGTTGCTTTGGTGACTTTAATTTGAAATAGTATAGACGTTGGGACAATGTTGGTATTGGGTTGTTTTTGAAAGTTAGAGTTATGTTGTAAGTTAAGACCTTAGGGAGTAAGACCGGGTACACTCAAGACAGGGTGCCAATCCATTGCAGGGCACACACACACACACACACACACACACACACAGATCATGCAAACTCCATGCACACAGACCTGAGGCGGGAATCGAATCTGGCTGGGAATCGAACCAGGACCCTGGAGCACCTCGTGATGATATT
Organism: Leiocassis micropogon; assembly: GCA_028565275.1. Lineage (NCBI taxonomy): Eukaryota > Metazoa > Chordata > Actinopteri > Siluriformes > Bagridae > Leiocassis > Leiocassis micropogon. The sequence goes on from JAOVVA010000033.1 coordinate 2,412,403, forward strand.
GAAACAGTGAGGTGATGTTAAACACTAAAAGATGTGTGACATGAGATACAACCGCTGTGTGTGGGAAGCTGTTGTATTCATCCCAAACCCCGATCAGAATTTTAAACCCTTTTAGAAATTTAAGGGACTGTGGATGTGTTCAGCCGTTGTGCGAATGGATAATAATCGTAAAATGTTGTTGTTTTGAGGTTGTGTTTAGAATGTGTTTGAGATGTTTATTCAATGTTATCAGAGCATTGTTTAATTAAAGTCATTCTAACTTTCAAAAGCAACCCTGTAATGATGTTGAACATCATTGCAACTTTGTTACAACCAAATTACCACCGGGCAGATTTTGACACATTCCTCAAACTGATGTATTTTTCTGTCCAGTAGCATGTTTTATACTGTAAATGTTTTTGTGTTTGGTATCGCCTCTCGTGTAGCTGTGTCGTGAGTCCTCCTGTTGGTGGCGTAGATGAGTGTCGTCGCAATCTGTCCCGAATCAATGGGAAATCCTATAATCTTGCCTTTCCCTTTGGTGTCTGCAAAGATAACTAGATTTATACTGTGACTTTCAGGCCTAAAATCACCAACAAACATCTCACGCCATAAAAAGAAGGATTTAGTTTGTAAGTTGAAATCGGTCATCTGGAATGTCAGCTCTGAATTCCACTCTCTGGTTCAGCCACAGAGACATTACTGTAGGTAGCACTTTTTATCCCACGGAGCCACACAAATGTCCCTGTCATTGCATAAGCGCGAAAGTGAACAACAAGCTGCACAAGCCTTAATTTGCAGAGATTTTTCGCTCTGGATGTGGGCTGCAGCTCGTCAGCAGTGCGTGATTTGGGTGAAAAGGCAAGAAAAAAAAGAAGGTCAGATGCAGAGAGTTTGTTTTTCTGTATAATTCACTGGCTTCTGGGTGCTGAGAGTTAAGTGAGTGAGCGAGCGAGTTACTGAGTGAGTGAATCGCTGTGAGTGTGGGTGAGTGAGCGAGTGAATGAGTGAGCGAGTGAGCAAGTCACTGAGTGTATCAGGTAGTCAGTGAGTGAGTGTGTGAGGGAGTGAATGATTGACTGAGGGAGGGGTTGATGAATAAGTCAATCAGTGAATCACTGAGTGAGAGAGAGACTGTGAGTGTGTGAATCAGTGAGTGTGTGTTAGTAAGTCAGTGCTGGAGTCAGTCAGACAGTGAGAGAGATAATGAGTTAGAGAGTGAGTGAGTGAATCAGAGTTGGTTAGTAAGTGAGTTAGTGAGTCAGTGAATAAGTGAGTGAGTGAATCAGAGTTGGTTAGTGAGTGAGTTAGTGAGTCAGTGAATAAGTGAGTGAGTGAATCAGAGTTGGTTAGTGAGTGAGTTAGTGAGTCAGTGAATAAGTGAGTGAGTCAGTGAGTGAGTGAGTCAGAGAGTGAGTGAGTTAGTGAGTCAGTGAATGAGTGAGTGAGTGAATCAGAGTTGGTTAGTGAGTGAGTAAGTGAGTAAGTCAGTGAATAAGTGAGTGAGTCAGTAAATAAGTGAGTGAGTGAGTGAATCAGAGTTGGTTAGTGAGTGAGTAAGTGAGTAAGTCAGTGAATAAGTGAGTGAGTGAGTGAGTGAGTCAGTGAATAAGTGAGTGAGTGAGTGAATAAGTGAGTGAGTGAGTTAGTGAGTCAGTGAATAAGTGAGTGAGTCAGTGAATAAGTGAGTAAGTGAGTGAGTGAGTCAGGGAGTGAGGGAGTTAGTGAGTCAGTGAATAAGTGAGAGATTGAGTTAGTGAGTCAGTGAATAAGTGAGTGAGTGAGTGAATCAGAGTTGGTTAGTGAGTGAGTAAGTGAGTGAGTCAGTGAATAAGTGAGTGAGTGAGTGAGTGAGTCAGTGAATAAGTGAGTGAGTGAGTCAGTGAATAAGTGAGTGAGTCAGTGAATAAGTGAGGGAGTGAGTCAGGGAGTGAGTGAGTTAGTGAGTCAGTGAATAAGTGAGAGAGTGAGTTAGTATGTCAGTGAATAAGTGAGTGAGTGAGTGAATCAGAGTTGGTTAGAGAGTGAGTAAGTGAGTGAGTCAGGAAGTGAGTGAGTTAGTGAGTCAGTGAATAAGTGAGAGGGTGAGTTAGTGAGTCAGTGAATAAGTGAGTGAGTGAGTGAATCAGAGTTGGTTAGTGAGTGAGTAAGTGAGTAAGTCAGTGAATGAGTGAGTGAGTCAGTGAATAAGTGAGTGAGTGAGTCAGTGAATAAGTGAGTGAGTGAGTGAGTGAGTCAGTGAATAAGTTAGTGAGTCAGTGAATAAGTGAGTGAGTCAGTGAATAAGTGAGTGAGTGAGTTAGTGAGTCAGTGAATACGTGAGTTAGTGAGTCAGTGAATAAGTGAGTGAGTCAGTGAATAAGTGAGTGAGTGAGTGAGTGAGTCAGTGAATAAGTGAGTGAGTGAGTTAGTGAGTAAGTGAATAAGTGAGTGAGTCAGTGAATAAGTGAGTGAGTGAGTTAGTGAGTCAGTGAATAAGTGAGTGAGTGAGTGAGTCAGTGAATAAGTGAGTGAGTGAGTGAGTCAGTGAATAAGTGAGTGAGTGAGTTAGTGAGTCAGTGAATAAGTGAGTGAGTTAGTGAGTGAGTCAGAGAGTGAGTCTGTGAGTCAATCAGTCAGTCAGTCAGTCAGTCAGTCGGAGAGTAAGTTAGTGAGTGAGTCAGTCAGTGAGTGAGTCAGAGAGTGAGTGTGTGAGTCAGTCAGTGAGTCAATCATTGACAGAGATAATGAGTTAGAGAGTGAGTGAGTGAATCAGAGTTGGTTAGTAAGTGAGTGAGTTAGTGAGTCAGTGAATAAGTGAGTGATTGAGTCAGAGAGTGAGTTATTGAGTGAGTGAGTGAGTCAGTCAGTAAGTGAGTCAGAGAGTGAGTATGGGCATTATTCAGTATGTGTGTGTTATTCAGTGAGTGAGTGAATGTGTTCGGTTTTAACCTGACCCGTCTCTCCCCTGATGCACTGTATACCCATGTGACACAGGAAAAGCAGGAAACCCCTCCTGTATTGACCTACTTAAAAACTCTGACACTGACCTGAGGCTCTTCGAGCATTAACATAATTTTTAAGGGTGTTTAATTAATTGGAATGTGATCTGAGAGGAACAACATGTTCACCTTCTGCTCTAGGGTTCTATTCTATTTCATTGTTCCTACAGGGGGGGGGTCTTAATTGTTCTAGCTTTAACATTCTTTTTAAGAGTGTAGGGAGGATTGGGAGATGACCAGAGAGAAGATGTTCTGCTGAAACCTTTTCTGTTACGGAGCCAATCTGTTACAGGACTCTGAACAGAACCTTCCACCAGCGGTAAACCAAGAAGCCCTTAAAGGGTTCACATCATCATAGATACCACTTCCTGCACCACTATCCTGTCTAAGGGGGGAGTCCACCCCAGGAGACTTGAGGCATGAGGCAGGATGCACCTTGCCAAGCACACACATACACTATGGGTAACTTGGGATCTCCAGTAAACCTAATCTGCATGTCTTTGGACTGTTGGAGGAAATTGGAGTACTGGGAGGAAACCCACCATGCACGGGGAGAACATGTAAACTCCATGCACGCAGACCTGAGGCAGGAATCGAACCCGGACCCTGAAGGTGCAAGGCGACAGTGCCAACCACTAGGCCACCATGCCGCCTTCTTGTAGGGTTCCAGAGGTTCAACCTGAACTATTCATTGATGGGCAAAACACCATTTTTCATAAAAATGTAGAAGCGATCGGAGGAGATCAGAGAGCAGACTGCGTGCTAGGGCGCTACATAGAACCTTAAAGCGTTCCCCCAGATTCAATATTGGAGATCATTATGGGCAAAAAGAAAAGCGCTTGGGAAAGAGAATGCAGAATAGGAGGGCACAAGATGGGGGGAAAAAATGGTGTGGAACAGATGCCATGGTGGAGAACATCAAGGTCTCTGTTTTGTTATTCTGTCCATCTCGCAGCATCAGCTGTCCTTGAGACTGTCAGTGGCCTGAAAAAGCATCAGACACATTCCAGGCTTATTATGTTTCTAAAGGTTGTGCGTATGTGTGTATGTGTGTGTGTGAGAGAGAGTAGATAAGGTGGTAAGTGTAAATATGGTTAGTATTCAAGCTCAGGCGCGGGTCATATGACAACCTGGAATAGTTAAAAAGCGACTGTGGACCTCAATCAGACGATTAGTTTTTAACCGATGAGTCATCTTGTGTATCTCTTTGTGTGAGTTTGTATGTGTGTGTATGTGTGTGTGGGTGTGTGGGTGTGGGTGTGTGTCTGCATTTGTGCGTATCAGTATGCTGATTGCCCATCTTTGTGCTGTGCTTTGTGCGTTTCATAGATTTATGTTTCTCTGTCAGAATATCTCCGTCTCTACTCACACACACACACACACACACTCACACACACACACACACACAGAGACTCTCAGACACAGACACACACAGCCTCATTCCTACAGCCTATTAGACCTCAGTGTGATGCTCCATGTACAGATCGTAGCTCTTGTACCAGACCTGAGAGAGAGGCAGAGATTGTTTTCCGCCACATTAACGCTGCACCGAGGCGATTTACAGGAGAGAAAGCGTTGCATAATTTAACCGTTAATGAAAACACAAACGATCGTTCGTTTTCCCAGCCACAGTGTATGTCGCCCCCCCCCGCCCCCCCTCCCCGCCTTGCCCTT
>JAOVVA010000033.1:2455184-2472949 GCA_028565275.1 Leiocassis micropogon
TGCCACACGCTGGAATAGCCAGTTAAAGATGCTGAGGTCTGTTCTCAATGTTCCAAGTGATGTACTTGCTGAGCTCCATTGCCCCATCCAGCTGACGACATATGAGCTGAAAATAATCCAGGAGCTTTGTGAGGTAAACACATGAAGATGACCGGTAATAAAAAGTTTGTGTCAACTCTACAATCCTCACTTGACAGCCGTTGAACAAAATTTAAAGAGATGGAATGCTTCCAGGTGGCTGCCACGCTCGACCCAAGGTTTAAGTTGGACTGGTGCATTGGTGAAGAGCAGGTAATAATCAAAAACCTTCTCAATGCAAAAGTCGAGTCTGCCTCCCCAAAAGGGAATGCAACCATGAATGGCAGTGCTCAACCAAAGAAACGCCCCAAACTGTTTTCCTACATGGAAAGCCAATCATCTGCCATGCCAGCTGACACAGCCCCACATGAGGTCCCTGTGTACTTCACTACCCCTTGTCTTACAGAGGATACTGATCCTTTGGTCCATTGCAAAGAAAACCGAAGCCGTTTTCCTACCCTCGCTCAACTTGCATGTAAATATCTTGCCATACCAGCTTCCTCTGCACCTGTTGAGAGAATCTTTAGTGTTGCAGGAAAGATATTCAGACCAGAACGGTGCAGACTCAATGATAAAACATTTGAGGAGCTATTGAGAATTAGATGCAACAGTGTTGCTCAATGAGTTTTGCATTGGAATAAATGACAACTGCATTTACAACGACTTTGTGTTATTTGATTACTTTGAAATGAAAATAACATTTTGAACAAAACTAATCAAACATTGAGGGAGTAATTTATTTCAAGAATTTGATCAATATCTATATGTTGGAACAAAATGTATGCAGGGTTGAGGAGTGACTAGGTATGTGTAATGAAATGATGCTATTAAATTACAAAATTAATGTAATTGTATGTGAGATTCAACACGTTCTTTCTGTTGTATGACTGTGTGGAATGAACTTAATTCCACTTCCTGTCATTCAACTTCCTGTGGGGCGGAGTCAATTCAATTCAAATTCCAACTCATGAATTGAATGGCGGCCTATTCTGAAATTCTGAATTGTGCACAAGCCTGGTGTGTGTGTGTGGGTGTGTGTTTATCATCAGTGTGATCTGTCTTAGCACAGCAGAAAACATCTTATTGATGAGACAGATTCAATTTGGAAGTGTGTGTGTGTGTGTTGTGTCTGGCTTCTATTATTATCCGTGAGAGAAGATTAAATCGTCATCAGGATGCCAGACTCGACCCTGCAGTCTATTTCTGTTTCCTAGCCGAGCATTAAAGGAGCAGTATGTGTTTTTTTTTTTGGTCTAGTGCCCTCTGATGTCTTTTAGGAGAAACTTTGTATCGTCACGGATCAGCCCTGTAATTGCGTAGTTAATATTAGATAATGAGTGCATCATCATCATCATCATCATGTCTTAAGAGCTGTGTTCTGTCTGGACGCGAGTCTCATTTTTCTGCGCATTTTCGAACGTTTGGACGCTTTATCGATCTCTAAACACTTTTCAGAATGATGATGTGCAGCTTTAATGGACGCATTTAAGGGGGAAAAAAAATGAGAGTGACGTGGTGGCACGGATAGTGTTCAGTAATTTCCACTGCCCGTCTCTGGAGGTTTGGCTATTAACGTGAATCATACTGGTGTCCCCGTGTGTGTGTGCGTGTGTGTGTTTGTGCAGACCAGCGAAAGTGTACACCAAGGCTGATGGGAAGGTCTGTATTCACCCTAAATCTGTCAACTCCGAGGAGACGCAGTTCCACTACACCTGGCTCATTTATCACTTGAAGATGAGAACCACCAGTGTGAGTATAGACACACACACACACACACACACACACACACACACACACACACATCTTGCTACTGAACATGTAAATGAAATGTGACTTCACGACCACAGTTAAACACATCTCAAATTATCTGAAGCTCTGAGGAGTCTCAGCCCGCGGTTATCGAGCGGGGGTGGGGGTGGGGGGCTGGAGTGGTGGGCGGAGCTCCATCAGTCCGCGGTTCAACACAAGCACCATCTTTTATTCAGAACCCGTCTGCCTTTCAACTCCTGGCTCTCCACAGCCTCGTCTCACATCAAAGCCGCTCTCCTAATCGACCGGCTCAGATCACACCCCTCACACCCCCCACACCCCCCACTCTCTGTCTCTCTTACTTGCTGTCTCTCTCCCTGTCCATCCATCTTCTTCTCTTCCACTTTCTCTCAGTCTTTTTTTTCTCTTGGTTTCTCTTTTGGTATTCACCATCTCTCTCTCTCTCTCTCTCTCACTTACTGTTCTTATTTGTAAAAAATTACACTTTACAGTTTTCATAATGAAATGACTCCTAAACATCTTACAATAATGTATTTCTTTTGTTGTAGTGATTAAGTTGGGAAGTGTGTCTTTCCCTCTTTCTCTCTAGATTCAATATTCAAAGTTGCTTTATTGGCATCTCTCTCTCCCTTTCTCTCTCTCTCTCTCTCTTTTTTGCTGTATTTCTCTTTGTCTATTCCACTTTTTCTCTCTTTCTCTCTCACCGTCTTTCTCTTTTTCTTGGCATATCTCTGGGTATTTAACTTTAATTCACCGAGCTCTCTCTCTCTCTCTCTCTCTCTCACTTTGTCTGTCTGTCTCTTGTGCTCTTTTTCTCATTTTCTCATTCTCTCTCTCTCTCACACTGTTTCTCTCCTCTTGCATCTCTCAGTCTCTCTCTTATTCCATTTTTGTTTCTCTCCCTCTTGTTCTTTTTCTCTTTTTTTTCTGCTCCTTCTGACTGTCTGCTTACTTTCTGTCTTACTCTCTCGTTTGCTATCTGTCTGTCGGTCTTTCGCTCTCAAAGTTCAAAGCTTGCTTTATTGTACAGTACCAATGTAGATAATAGTAATAACAATAATAGTATGAATAACTGACAGGTGTAGTGTAGTAAGATGTGATATGGATTCATTTATATAATTTACATAGCAATAAAAAAATTAGAATAGTGTTATGATTAGTTCAGATTAGATTGGATGTGATAAGTGATTTCCTCTCTCTCTCTCTCTCTCTCTCTCTCTCTCTCTCTCTCTCTGTGTCTCTTTTGCTCTTTTTTTTTTGCTCTTTCTTGATGTCACTCTCATGGTCAATCTCTTCCCCATCTCACTCTCTTTCTCCCTGGGGACATCTTTCAGTGGAAAATATAATATCCTCTCTTCCTGGCTTTTTTTCCTTGTTTAAAGCCACCCAGGGTTTCAGAGAAAGCAAAAGAGAATGTCGCGAGGTCCGCGTTTCTTTCAGCTTTAGACTCAGAAATGGAGCCAGGAGAATGCAGCAGGTCATTCTGTCCAGAGTTCAGAGAGAGAGAGAGAGAGAGGCGTGAGTGAGAGTAAATTAGAGAGACAGAGGGAGAGAGAGAGAGAGAGAGAGAGAGAGAGAGAGGTTATTACAGAGACTGGAAGGAGATTGAGAGTCGGAGACAGGCGAGTGAAAAGTGATTTAGATGGCAGGAAAGGAAGACGTGAAATGACAGCTGAGTGATGCCACAGGAGGGAGATATTAGAAGAATGAACTGCAGGGAAGAAAAACGATATGAGAGACGGAGAATACGGAGAACTCAGAGTACTCGACAGCGCGCGCCAGGTAAAGTCTGATGGAGGGGTAATTTGCAGAGCTTTAAAATAGTTTTTGCAAACCTGCATGGATTACTGACGTGTCTAAGAAACACGTCTCACTGCCTTGTGTTCCTTCTTGAAGGTAGGTCTGTCCTTTTGCAAGTTTGTAAAGACAGCCAACTTTACCTCTGACTGTTACAACGCACTGGCACTGAAGGTGTCCAAAGGTCTCCTCACAGAAAACTTATCAACAACTTCATATCAACAGTTTTTATGGAGCATCCACCGTACAAGTCCCTGGGAGGGATGGGAATCCTGTTGCTAAAGAAACAATAACATATTTGAAGAAAACCCTTGATGTCAGAGTCGTCGTAGATCGGTTTTGGTCCGGTCCTTGGATGTTGAGGAATCTGATGTCTTGAGGGAGGAATTGCGCTGTGTGCCCATCTGGCCCTGTATGCTTGGGTGAATTTTTCCAGACGACAGGCAGGAGAGTGAAAAGCGTGTCTGAGGGTGCTTATGGTCCATCTACAGTACAAATGCTGGTGGCTTTGGGTGTACAGCATGTGGTGTAAATCATGGTGGCAGTCAAGACCTTGACGTTCTCTCAGCCATCCTCGCCATCCATAGCAGGGACTTGCGACCCGAGATGGAGCATTTCCAAAGCCAGACAGTGATGCAGCTGTTTGGTAGTCCGTCTGTGTAGAATGTCAGGTTGATTGATGGGAGTCCTGTGATCTTCTGAAGCCAACCTCCATCTCTTTGGTTTGGTCCAGACAGGTTGCACCTCCTCTCTGTACACTGACTCGTTCTTGTTGAGACCCACCATGGTGCACAGCTCTGGAGGAGAGAAAACAGAGGATCTAGCTGCAGGAGGAGGCATTCAGGGGTAGCACCCTCAACTGTCGAGTCAGGTGCTGAGAAATGATTGTGTCAAAGGCTTGTGTTGTGAACTGATGTCTATGAAAAGCATCTGAACATACTTCCAGGTCCTGAGAGGGGCTTGGATGAGGGCCAGATATAGGGTGGTTGGACTATCAGGCAGTTGGAACATAAGCTACAGGGAGACCTGTGAGGGGGCAACAGGGTCTTGTGGTGCCTCATGACAAGCCTCTCGAAGCTTTTCCTGAGAGTGACAGGATGGTAGTCATTGATGCAGGAGACTTCATAACGATGGTGGCCTTGAAGTGGTGGTGGTGGTGGTGGTCTGCACATCCTGTGATTACCCTGCTGGGAACGTCGTCTGATCAGACAGGGTTGCCTCTTTTTCTTTTTTTCCCCATCAGCTGTCGTCACTGTGGAGAGGGGTGGTCCTGCTTACCACCATGCCATTCTGCTCCTTGAATCGAAAGTACAGTAGAAGTTGTTTAGGACATCTGGAAGGGAGGTATCATTGACTCAGGCAGGTGATGTAGTTCTGTAGTTGGTCATGGCCTGGATGCTCTGCCACATGTCCTGGAAATGGTTGTTGATTTGTTTTGGGCATGTACAGGCTTTGGCTCTCTGATGGCCGGGGACAGTTTGTCTCTCACTGTTCTTAAGGTTGCCTTGTAACCTGCTACCAAAGTGGAGTCTTGGATCCTCAGGAAGTGACATCATCAGTGCACTTCCTGATGTACCTGATCACCGATACCCTGTATTCTTCCAAGTATATATGGTTTAAAAATCTATAATGGTGTAGTGGTTTAGTAGAGTAGTGGATAAGTGGTGTAGAGGTGTGGTGGTGTAGGGATTTAGTGGTGCAGTGGCGTGGTGGTTAAGTTTTGTGGTGATTTGGTAGTCTAGTTGTATAGGGGTCTAGTTGTATGGTGGTTTAGTGGTGTAGTTATGTGGTGGTGTAGTGGTCTAGTTGTTTGGTGGTCTAGTTGTGTGATGGTGTGGTGGTTAAGTTTTGTGGTGGTGGTGTAGTTGTGTAGTGGTTTAGTGGTCACACCCACTCTTTTCCTCCATGGAGCGCTGCTGGATGTTGATTCCTCCAGACACTTCACACACACACACAATTATTTCACACACAGTGAGTGGATTGATAGAAACTGAATTGCACACATACTTCAGCTCCCAGCTCGTCCTGTTCATTCTTATTTTACACACACACACACACACACACACACACACACACACACCCCTCTGTGTGTAATCTTTCTGTAACTGTGTCAGAAAAAAAAGAGTTCCAGTCTGAGTCTACATTACATTCAGAAATTACAATTGATTTCTCGCTCTCACTCTCTCTCTCTCTCAATTAAATTTTCTGTTTCTCTGTTTGTCTACCTTTCATGCTCTCTTTCTTTCTCTCAACTAAATTCTGTTTTTTTTGTCTGTCTTTTTCTTTCTCTTCCTCCATCTCTCTATTTCTTTCTTTTTCTCTCCCCATTTGTCTGGCTCTCTTCTTTCCTCTCTTTACATTGATAAACATTCTGATTCACCCCTGGTTTCATTTTAATGCACACACACACACACACACACACACACACACACCTCCCTCTCTCTTTTAAATTATTTATCTTTTTTCCTCCCCGTTCCTGTTTCTTTTTCTCTTTCCCTCTTCATGTCTACTTTACTCTCTGACGTCTTTCCTTTTCTCCTTCTCGTTCCGTATTGCTTTTTCACTCCCTCTCGCCGTCTTTCTCTCTCGATGTTGTAGATTTTTCTGTACGACTGTACGGAGGTGTCTCCGTTCTCGCTCCTCTTCTTCGGTGGTGACATCTCTATCCAGAAGGACCAGGAGCAGGAGACGATCGCAGTGGACGAATGGATCGTCTTCCAGTCTCCCGCTCGCATCGCTCACCTGGTCAAGGTCAGCGCAGTGCACACACACACACACACACACACACACACACACACACACACAGTGTACACACTTAGAAACGAAAACAAAAGGGCCGGCGTTTATTCAGAAAGCGCTTGTGAACATAATGAAGTATTTACTGCACACGTCCTCCAGCAACTTCATAAATCGGAGCATCCGCCAGGTCCCGTTTAGCTGTTGCCATAGAAACAACAACGAATTAGAAGTAGCGCATTGATACAAAAGCAAAGACGGTCAGGCCAGCTATTACAGAAAATGAATCAACGCCGCGTGACGAATCAGAACTTGAACAGCGCTGTGACGTAGGCGGGGTACTTCCTGTTACCTGCTATGGAAAAAAAAAAAGGAAGATTCACAGAGATGTACGTGTTTTTCAGCGTTTCTATTTCAGACCCCAAAAGCTGTAAATCTTTACCCCGATGAATACACACCAGCACGTCACTAACACCTGTATTTAACAGCGTGTGTGTGCGTTTGCATGTGTAAATCCGCCGTGTACACGCAGGCTCATGCTGGTTTTGATTTATGCCCCCAATAGCTTCTCAGCAACACGACTTTGGCTGGAGTTTGAAAGCGCCGCATGCATCAGAGTCAGACGTGCATCCGAGCCAAGGAAAATAAACTCCGCCTTTAAACAAGGAGAGCGTGCTTTCTAAGTTTCATCCCAGTTGACATTCAGGACTAGAAAAAAAGAAAAGAAAAAAAATCGCTCATAAAAGTTTCCCCCCCCCCCCATCTTCTTCATCTTGATCGTAGTTTCTCTCATGTTTTATTCAGCGCCGTGTCTTCAGCCGCGCCTGGCTTTTCTGTCCGTTTCTGTCTCGGCTTGTAGTTTCCGCGAAACGCCTTCTAATTTAACAGATTAAAGTAAAGAGTTCGAGATCGAGGCTTCAGTCTGGTTTACCCGGGATTCAGGTTTTGTGATCTGAGATTTCCGCTTTTAATCCTTTTTCAGAACCTGAAGAAGGAACTCGATCTGCTGCTGGAGGAGAAAATCAAGCGGCCGCGCCCGGTGGACTGGAGCGACCGCGCCTCCAAAGACTGCGCCGTCATCTCGGCCATCGTCGACCTCATCACCACACAGGAGAGCGCCGCGTCCCCGCAAGAGCCGTACAGGAGAAGCCACCAGCACTGGGACTAAGAGCCGGACGCTCACGGCTCACACGCACACACGCACGCACACACGCACGCACACACACGCACACACAAAAACTCACACGGCTGCTTTAAAGGTGCAACGAGTGCTTTTGTCTCTTTAAATAAATTGTGGAGAGTGAGAAATAAACAAAAATAAATAAATAATGATCAGTTCGAGCAAGCAGATTAAACTGATCTCCGTCTGGTTTCCATAGCGACAACTCGGGACTAGAATGCATTATGTCATTTGTTGTTGGAAGGAGTCTCCAGTGCCAGAGGTTTGAAAAAGTCTGAGATAAATATGCCTTTACCGTAATGTTTTTTTTATTTTTATTTTTGTTACATATCGAGTGCATTGTGATGTCACACTCTCTACCATTGACGTGCTTATTGCACCTTTAACTTGAGCAAGTCATCTGTAACGTCCCATCAGATCCCTACTGTATACACTACTGTATACACTGCCCATTTTTTTCCCTTTTTTTTTTTTTATTTGCATAATGTGTTTAAAGTTTGCCTTAAACTTTTTTTTACCCCCATAAATCATTAAAGGTGCCGTTTAAAGTGCCATCAGTGCAGCGGAACGTGGAATCTCTCTTACACACACACACACACACACGAGCAAGTGCAATAAACCTGGACTTTTATGGAATATATTTGTTTTTAGATCAGTTACAGGATCATACACAGGTTACAGTATATGATGCAGTATTTACAGTATTAGATTTTACGAAATCATTCATATATACCCCTCCTCAAAGAGCACCAGTTCAAATCTGAAAACAAAAAGCACCTCATTTCAAGCGTTCCTTCATTTAAAAAAAAAGAAAGAAAGAAATCATGTTATTTTTGATTAGTTTTTTTTCCTTGTGACAGATCTCCGAGCCAGCGTCACAAAAAAATGTAAAAATCCGCGTAATTTTCCAGTTTCATAACTGCGGCGCTGAAGTGCAGCGTTTGATCTTTAGGAAGATAAAAGCCGTTATGTAAGTATGATTTATACACCATGCGGCTCATCGTCCCGAGCGCCGCGCTCCTGACCGTTTATGCAAATTGCCGCTGGTTAAGTACAACCACTCCAGCCTTTTAGACGTTGAGTGAATATGTATTTATATATATTTATAGTTTAAAAAATACAAACCGTTCCTGAGCCCTGAACTCTGTCCTTTTACGTATTTACACTTTGCGTTTATACAGACGAGAAGTTAAAAACATTTCGTGCTCATCCTGTCGCGTGTCCCCGAAAAACGAAAATCTCATCGACGTGCAGTTAAAAGTTTACACAATAAAAGTCTCTTGTATAGAGTTGGCCTTGTTTTCAGGAGTCCGTGGACGTGAAGCTGGTGCGAAAGCTCAGGTGTTGAAAATCCACATGGTTGGAAAGCTCTTTCTGATTGTCCTCAGTGCATTGTGAAAGTATTTACCCCCCATTGAACAATTCCACAGTGTGTATTGTTACACCCTGAAAGCGATTTGTGTCAAAAATCGACATAATTTAACCCCCCCAAAACAAAAAAAAAACTGAAGTGGAGTGCAAATTAACCTCTCATGCAGTATTATTTACAGACACGAAACATACTCGACGCGTTAGCATCGCTGTGAAACCCCAAAGTTTAGCTTGTTTCTTAATACACAATCGACAGGACTCATTACTGCCCCCTAGTGGATCTTTCATTTTCAGTTACACACCACACAAAGTGCTTTTCATTTCGACTAATTCATCATCATCAGGCCTCTGGGTTCTTTAAACGTTCCTTCTGGAACCCGAATGAATCCTCGAGTTCTTCTTCCAAGAACCAGTCCTGTCAGTCAAAGTCCTAATAAAAAAAACATTTTTTAAAAAGAGCTCCATGATGTCTCAGTGCTCTGTGACCGCGCCCGGTGCTGCTCCTCACTCCCGCGCTCTCTCTGCAAGTGGTTCGTGTGTGTGTGTTTATGGAGGAAGCGTAGCGACTCCCGCTCACACGTTGGTCTCCAGACCCTGGAGGCGGTTCATCCTCTGCATGTTCTTCTCAATGGTGGCCTGGCACGTGATTGGCTGAGCACACTCGGCGAGGAACCAGCCTCTCTCTCCGTCCCGTAATCGCTCGCCCTCGTACCAACCTGAAAGGAAGTACAGTCGTCAGCTCATCCACGAGGTGTCACATTCACACACACACACACACACACACACGGTACATGCCGAATACGACTGGTGCATTGTTTTACAGATGCAAAGATTTGCATTGCTATTTATATAACACATGTGAGGTATATTAAAGGTGAGCTATTATGCAAAATTGACATTTTAGTTCTGTGTACAAACAACAAACGTAAGAAAAAAAAAACAATCCTTGGGATATTTTTTCTTTCTTTATTAGCCCGGGCTTTATCAAGCCAATTAGATTTGTCCCCTAATGTGACCTCATATGAGAATAAAAAATGTTGCAGTTCCTCAATTAACCGACAGGTGGTGCACTCTAAACTGTTTACACATTAGCGGGCAGAGTCCTGTGTGGTGAGAGCGAAATATTTGCTTAGTTTGTTTAGAATTGGAACACAATGTGGATTTTAAATGTTTTCATCAAATCAAATTTGTAATATAATCGCAGTACAAATTAAATCAGGAAAGCTCTCGAAACCATTTTAAACAGTGAGAGAGAGAGAGAGAGGGGGGGAAAAAACGCACGCTTATTCTGCTTTCAAGTGTGTGCTGTATATTTAATGTGTATTTAAAGATTCACAGAGCTTTGGATGGACTATTCTTAGCTCCGTGGCCTTTCAACATGAAAGCCGGCCAACGAGTGTCCTCACCGGGCGCAATCACCTGACCCTCAACCCGGGAACATCAAACACACAGAGCTCTGAGCTCGCGCCGCACACATTACACGCCAGGCCCGGGGTTAAAGGGCACGACACGGGGACGGACAGAGGTCGTATAGGTACGGAGGATATTTACTGTATGATGATATAACACACTTTCATCACAATTCCTATAAAAAAAAATATTATATTATACAAGGATAGAAGGAAGGAAGTTAAATAAAAGTCAATAAAATGCTGACCGTCGTCTGCTGTCTGTGAGACGATCACGACGTCTGCCACCTGCAGCGAGAGTTCATCAGGCTGCCGAGCCGTGTACGTACGAATCACCTCCACCTGCATGAAATCTAAAACACACACACACACAGCATGAAAAGAGTGAACACTTAGTGAGTCTGTCACCTTTTTCTACAAGCAAGATCACCTGTTGACGTGAAGAGCGAGTGCACCGCAGCTCACGACCAGCAGGAGGTGCTGTTTCTCTAAGTAAGTTTTCTCTAATCTACTGTAAGAGTCTGATGACTTTCATCACCCCCCTGATTTAACTTCTCACATGTGACCATCTGGTGCCCTGAAGAGAATAAAGAAGTAAATGCCCCCATGTCGAGTCTCTGTCTGACCCGTCGGTGTGAACATGAAAGAGTTTCGATTTTGTTGTATGAAAAAACGAAATGGAAAAAAGTTGCAGTGTGATGAAATGTGATCCTGAAACATTTGACAAAAACTCACTTGTTCTGTCCGCGTTCCTCTTCTCACTGTTAGTGTGTCCGAGTGCGCTGATCCAGCGAGCGCGCTCATTGCTGCAGAGAGAGACAGAGACAGAGAGAGACAGAGTCAACATGATACCTCACTTTTCACTCCTACAAGCTGCACAGCACACGTTACACTGCACATACACTCTCTACTTTCATTCATTTATTTATTTGCTATTGTTTTGTGGTTAGTGTCCCGTTACCAGTAGAGGTCATTTTCCATGTGTGTGTTCTGTAGCTCTTGTTTAATTCACCCATCTGTAGGAATGTCTATTAGACTTTATTCAACACACAAGAGAAACATCCACCCGAGACCCTGCAAGGACCCTGCCAAATTCTCACACAGCAACAACACAGTAACAACACACACCACCAACAACACACACCGCACCAACACAGTAACAACACACACCGCAACAACACACACCGCACCAACACACCGCACCAACACAGTAACAACACACACCACCAACAACACACACCCCAACAACACACACCCCAACAACACACACCGCACCAACACACCACAGTAACAACAACACACACCCAACAACACACACCCCAACAACACACACCCCAACAACACACACCGCAACAACACACCACAACACAGTAACAACACACACCCCAACAACACACACCCCAACAACACACACCCCAACAACACACACCCCAACAACACACACCGCACCAACACACCGCACCAACACAGTAACAACACAGTAACAACACACACCACCAACAACACACCACAACAACACAGTAACAACACACACCCCAACAACACACACCCCAACAACACACACCGCAACAACAACACACACCACCAACACAGTAACAACACACACCGCAACAACACACACCGCAACAACACACACCGCAACAACACACACCGCAACAACACACACCGCAACAACACACACCACCAACAACACACACCCCAACAACACACACCGCAACAACAACACACACCAACAACACACACCGCAACAACACACACCGCAACAACACACACCGCAACAACACACACCACCAACACAGTAACATCACACCACCAACACACCGCAACAACACAGTAACAACACAGCAACACACACCACCAACACCACACACCAACACACACAACCAACACAGCAACAACACACACCAACACAGTAACAACACTCACCGCAACAACACACACCGCAACAACACACACCGCACCAACACAGTAACAACACACACCGCAACAACACACACCACCAACACACCGCAACAACATACCGCAACAACACACACCACCAACACACACCGCAACAACACACACCGCAACAACACACACCAACAACACACCACCAACAAACACACGGCACGAGCATACACACACACAACACACAACACACTACCACACTGCTACAACACACCTAACAAACCACTCACACACCAACAACACATTACTAACTACTACTCCAACAACACGAAACTACACCAATGCCACCAGCAACACCAGCACACACTCACACCACTAAAACACCACTATCAAACCAACCACACGCCACTAACACGCTACTAACACACTACCATACCAACAACACACCAACTACACACCAACTACACACTATCACACTGACACCAACACCACCACTAACACCATCACACCACTAATACACCAGTATCACCCTACCACATTAATAACACACTACACCACCATCACACCATTAGACCATCACACGAACACCCCACTAACACAGAGACTCTTTTCAGGACCAGAAGACATTTGCAATCCCAGTTATTATAAAGTAAATGACGCCGAGGGGAAACGACTTGAGCTTTTGGGAAACACAGACTGACCTGCAGGGTTGATGGCCGAGAGCAGACTGATCCAAAGCTGAGAAACACCTTTGTTTTTGAAAGTACAGACTCAGTGAGCATCGTCTGGCCGTACAGACGGTGTTACACACACACACACACACACACACACACACACACACACACACATGTATACAACTTCCACTAGGTAAATGTTTCCATTTGACCAGCAGTGTTTTGTGCTGTGTGTGTGTGTGTGTGTGTGTGTGTGTGTGTGTGTGTGTGTGTGTGTGTGTGTGTGTGTGTGTGTGAGGGTGTGTGTGAGGGTGTGTGTGTGTGTGTGTTCAGTGAGTTAACATTCCATCAGCAGCAGACACACACGCACACTATAAACTCATCTCGAGCAGCAGGTAAGGTTTCGAGGTGAAATCTGAACTTCACAAACGGTCCCGAACAAAAGCCCCACTCTGAATTCTCCTTTTGTCTCCCGTCCTGAGAATCACTGCGACTCCGCATCTCTGTTCTCACACACGGACTAGTGACGGATAGCACAAGATAAAAAGCATCAAAATCCTACTAGAATTTCTCAAAAACATGTACGGAGGGAGTTGCTTTCGAAAAGCGTTTTTACTGCACATCTAATGCATCCTGAAATGCGATCATGTTACACTCCACGTAATGCGCGCCTCTGGACGGAATTTGGGATTCAAACCAACCAGGAAATAAAGGTTTTTAAGATTCCACTCAAGATAGCACTATGGGCTTGCACATCCAGGGTCGAGGGTTCGATTCCCGCCTCAGGGAATCGAACCTTCATGCCAACCGTGCATAGAGTTTGCATGTTCTCCTCATGCTTGGTGGGTTTCCACCGGGTACTCACAGTCTAATGACACGCAGATTAGGCTAAGTGCCGGTTTTGTATGTGTGTGTCTGTGTGAGTGAGTTAGTGAGTGAGTGAGTGTGTGTGAGTGAGTGAGTGAGTGTATGCTTGCGCGCTCAGGGTGTACCCCGTCTAGTACCAGGCCTCCTGTGACCCCGTACACGCGAGGCCTGGCACTAGATGGGGTACCTCCCTAAACCTGTCCGGCCCTGGTACAATGTGGGTGGGGTAAATATTGTTATATATTAACGTTATGCAAATTATATTATTTACGTTCACCTTAAGAACTGAAATTTTGCCCTTTGCATTTTAAGCATTTTCTAAGTTGCACATGCGCCTGGGAGCCGTTTGACAAGTGAGGTTTGATGTCTTTTTATCTCATATTTGACTCTTTTCTAAATGTTTTGATTGTTTTAAATGCAAAAATATGATTATAGTGTTGGAAATTCTTAATATTGGTAATATTTTGGGTGGCTGGAACGGATTATCTACATTTACATTATTCTCTATGGGACAATGTGTTTCGCAATACGGAAATTTGTATTTAAATTCGTATTCCGAGGTGCCGCTGTGATTTTAGATTTCTCATCTCTTGTCTGGTTACAGATCTGAGTTCATGGATGTTATTGTACTTTACCATCCCAGGCTGTCTGGAGGAAATGGCACTAATAGACCCAAATCGCATTCTCTTAGCCCGCTGCGGTTTACTGCGAGCTGTACCCGAGTGTGTGTTTTGTTTGGTTCTTCCAATAAAGTCGTCTGATGAATTGCGGTGTCACTTGGAGCGCCAGCCTAATGTCGGTTCTCCTTAAATGGTGCGTGTATCTAAAACCAGTTCTTTTCAGATAACTACAGGGATAAATAACTACTGGATAAAATTACTCGCAAAACAAAGCGACCGAAACCAGACACAGAAGCGTCTGTCCTTTGTCTCCTCGCACGGGGACACGCAGGATATGAGTGGCTCGCTGCACAAGGCCGCTGCCGGCATAAACTTCTGATTGCTTTCATCTGGTTGTGCTCACAGTCCTGCACTTCCACTGAAGAGTTGTTTTTGTCATTCCACCGTGCAGGCTGAACCGAATTAACGTAGTGCTGAACTGCGAGACGACCTCCGATGAGTCATCAGCCGGCGGCACACACACACCCACACACACGACACAGCTAGACGCCAGTCCAATCGGAGATGGATGCTCGGACGCTGCGTGGCTTCATGCCCGATCTGAGAAACACACTGAGAGTCAAATGTGCACTCAGTCATCTTTTTCTGCTTCTTATCTGGCTCGCTTTAGCACCACATCAAAGCCAGGAACGACCACGAAAGCAATTAGCAACCATGAGTGTGTTCTGACTCATCCATTCATCACTTACTGCTTAATGACTTGCTGGATTGTCCTTCTCTCATTCATGGGGTTCTATTCCTGATTCAGGGGGAACAGGGGCGCTGTGTGTGTGTCACAGAAATCCCCTGATGAGCTCAAGCACTACAGACATTTAAACTGCTACAGTACGTTTGCTCGTGTTTGCAAAAAAAGGAAAAAAAACAAAACAAAAAACACCTCAATGGTCTTGCAGATGCAGCTAGACAGCGATAAACAGCTGGATGACATCTGTTGCCCAGACACATACTCAAACTAGATAGTTAGATAAACTAATAATGCTTGAAGAGAGATTCTGTTTTTAGGGACAAAATGGGAGAAAAGACAAAATGTTTGGGGGTGAATGGATGCATGGATAGATACTGCAGATGCAAGAATGGCTGGATGCATGAAAGTATCATTAGGGGAAAGATAGTGAGTGGGTGGATGGATAGATGGATAGATGGATGGATGAGGTTTGCATGGAGAGATGGATAGATGAACAGTGAGCAGGTGGGTTGTGGGTGGATTGGGTGGATGGATGAACGGATGGATGGATGGATGAATGGATGGAAGGATGGATGGAAAAATTGGCAGTTTATGGATTGCGTGGATGCATGGATGGATGCAAGAATGGTTTGATGCTTGAAAGGATGAAAGAACCAATAGCGGACAAATGGTAAGTGAATGGATAAATGCATAAATGGATGAATAGGGTGTATATGGATAGATGGACAGGTAAACATTGTGTAGGTGGGTTGTGGGTAGATTGGATGGATGGATGGATGGATGGATGGATGGATGGATGGATGGATGGATGGATGGATGGATGGAAGAAAGTGTAGTTTATGGGTGAGTGGATGCAAGGAATGATTGGATGAATGAAAGGATCAATAGTGCAAAGCTGGTGAGTGGATGGATGGATGGATGAATGGATGGAAGGATGGATGGAAAAATTGGCAGTTTATGGATTGCGTGGATGCATGGATGGATGCAAGAATGGTTTGATGCTTGAAAGGATGAAAGAACCAATAGCGGACAAATGGTAAGTGAATGGATAAATGCATAAATGGATGAATAGGGTGTATATGGATAGATGGACAGGTAAACATTGTGTAGGTGGGTTGTGGGTAGATTGGATGGATGGATGGATGGATGGATGGATGGATGGATGGATGGATGGATGGATGGATGGATGGAAGAAAGTGTAGTTTATGGGTGAGTGGATGCAAGGAATGATTGGACGAATGAAAGGATCAATAGTGCAAAGCTGGTGAGTGGATGGATGGATGGATGGATGGATAAGGTGTGCATGGAGAGATGGCCAGGTGAACAGTGTGTAGGTAGGTTGTGGCTAGATTGGATGAATGGATGGAAGAAAAGGCAGTTTGTGGATAAGTGGATACATGGACAAATAGATGAACAGATGGAAGGATGCATGAAAGGATCAGTGGTGGATGGATGTGTGATCATTTTGCTGGGAGATTTTGCACGTTATTAAATGAGAAGATGGGTTGAAGGATCGCTGGGTGAAAAGCTGGCTGGATGGATGGATGGATGGATGATGTGTATATATTTATAATGCGATTCATATATAATTTCTATCTCTTAGTCCATTTCATCTTCAGATTGTAATGTAAAAAGTTTCACAGGGTGTAAATACTTATACAAGTCACTGTGCATTAATTGCAGTTCCAAACTTTGCTCTAGCGTTATTTGAGACAGAGCCTAATAAACAAACTTAGCCTCGAGAACGGGCTGTGGAAACGAACCGAGCCGTTGTCTAAACACTGAGACAATGAGATCTTTTTCTAACTCAGATGTGTAGCATGTGTGAGCTCGGCTTCAAGAAAAAAACCCAAAAAAAGTTAAATCACAACATCACAAGAGGGGGCTATGATGTAACCCTGAGTCCTGAAACCTCAGGGGCTTTCCGTCTCCTAAGGACTCACACACAGTGGGCAGAACAAATGCACCCTGCTACATCTGAATGATGGTGACGGAGGTGTTAGACTGAGGAGGAAATGAGCGCGTATTACAAAGGGCTTCCTCCATTAACACCCTGCCATGAAGAGCATCACAGGAGAGACGGTTTAACACTTACTCACTACAAAACCGTGAATCCCCTCCAAACAAAACAAATAAGACCTACAGGTTTGGAGTTGCTCTGGTCCAGTCCTCTAGCCATCACGATTTGGCTCTTCAAAAAAAAAAAAATGGCTTGAGGACAGGGTCAGAGCAACTCAAAAACTGCAGCTCTTGTGGGATGTTCCTGGTCTGCAGTGGTCAGGACATACAAAAGTCATCCTAGGAAGGAAAACCGGTGAACTGGAGAAAAGGTCATAAGTGGCCAAGGCTCATGGAGACTGAAGTCTGGCCCGTTTAGTCTGATCCAATAGAAGCGCCAGTGCAGGAAAAGGTTAATACTGGTTCCAGTAAAAAGCATTCTGGGAAATGTAAACTGGGATATATGGGATTTTTTTGCTGTAAGGTACATATAACAAAATATGACAAAGAATTAAATGATTATTATTTTTATTTTAATATCTTTTTGTTTATTTTCCCAATTTTCTCCCCAATATTAGTCGTGTCCAATTCCTCCCCGTCACTAGGGGGCTCCCACATTAAGGCTACTACTAC
>JAOVVA010000033.1:2480578-2491904 GCA_028565275.1 Leiocassis micropogon
ATGGGCAGACAGACAGACAGACAGAGAGATGGGCAGACAGACAGACAGACAGAGAGATGGGCAGACAGACAGACAGAGAGATGGACAGACAGACAGATAGACAGACAGAGAGATGGGAAGACAGACAGACAGACAGACAGACAGAGAGATGGACAGACAGACAGATAGACAGAGAGATGGGCAGAACAACAGACAGAGAGATTAGCAGACAGACAGAGAGATGGGCAGACAGACAGATAGACAGAGAGATGGGCAGACAGACAGACAGACAGACAGACAGAGAGATGGGCAGACCAACAGACAGAGAGACAGACAGAGAGATTAGCAGACAGACAGAGAGATGGGCAGACAGACAGCTCCACTAGGAAAAAATAAATGCATGTAAAAAAAATAAAGTAGTGATTTGAAGTAAAAAAGAAGTGAAAGAAGTGAAAGGGTTGAGCTGTTTGACTCTCCTGTGACACACACACACATACACACACACACACACACACACACACACACTCCTCCTCAACCCCCTCAGGCAAGGGAGCTCTCTGTGTTACAGCAGGAACCGTGGCTCAGGACCGGTCAGGACAAAGCGTAGCTCAGGACCAGTCAGGACAGCTAACTGTTAGCGATGCACACTGTGTTACATCACTCACTCACCCAGACCGAGTCCTGAGTCCTGAGTCCTGACTCTTCCTTCCATCTGCATTCCAAGCATTCTTCACCTCTGATTCACACAGCGTGCACGTCCTTCACCACGACTCACGGCAACGCGATATACACCACTCAGGGTAGACTTGGACAGAATGTTACCATACTACAGTCATGACTTTATCGACACACTCACACACACCTCTTTTTGCGGGTGACGATGAGGACGTCGTTGAAGAGGAAGAAGTAGACCTGGTGGCGTGTCGTCTTCCTGGAGAAGATCCCGCTCTCCTCCACGTAGGCCGTGAGCTCACCGCGCTTCACCATCCAGCGAGAGGACGACACCAGCGGGAACGGCTGAGAGAGAGAGGGACAGCGAGACAGAGAATTATATTTGGTTCTCTCTCATTTGTATAAAAGCATCTGGAGAAAGTAATCGTTAATAATAAAAATAATAATAATAATAATAATAATAATAGTGACTAGACTTTAGAGTCAGCTAACACACTGGTGTTTTTCTCGTCTCAGTATCAGCAGAGAGCAAATAACACACTTTAAAAAGAGCCGAGCCAAAACCACTGTTTGTCACCGTTGCCATGGTTACATATTATAAAAAGCATGGGTCTGCAGAGGGTCGCGTCCCACAGCTCCAGGGTCTCGGGTTCAAGCCGGAGCTCAGGTTACTGTCTATGTGGAGTTCATGCATATTAGTGCATCATGTCAGTGTGGGTTTTTATGGGTTATCTAGCCAGTGATGGAAAGGTGACACTTAATTAATGTTTGTGTGTGTGTGTGTGAGTGTGTGTGTGTGTCCAGATCTCGAACATATGACCAGAGCCATAAGAGGACAGATGATGTAACAGCTGGCCCACGCAGGAATTTCAAAATATTCAAGACATCTGCTCCTGACACCTGTGCCAAGAGAATGTTCTCACACTGTTCCACTCATTACACACCCACAACATACACACGCGTACATACGAACACACACACACACACACACACTCAAACAGACACACACACAATTAAATAGTGTCAACCCTGTGATATGATATGGGTGGGATTGTATAATGCAGCTGTAGGTGTGAATGTGTATGTTGGCGCGGACACACACACACACACACACACACACACACACGTCCACCCTAAGATAAGCAACGCATGTGTAAGGATAAAGCTGTGGGAAAGAATTTAGAGTGAACACTTGACCTTGTGCAAGTGAAAGCAGTCTGTGTGTGTGTGTGTGTGTGTGTGTGTGTGTGTGTGTTTGATGTTACAGTAGACTGTGGTATGGCATTTAATTTACATTACCTTACACTCAACCAACCCAAACACACACACAACCCCCCTCCCCCCCCCAATTTATCCAATCACAGCGCACTGAAAAACCTGTAGATCAGCATTTTACCAGCGGCTAATGCCGGGCTAAGATCAGACTCTCACCAGCGCTCCGATCTTTAGACTTGTCCTTTTTTTGGAGAGCGCTAGAATGCCTCACACATCCCTCCCCCGGCCAATCGGCTCTCTCCAGGCTCCCGGCTGCGAGAGGCTGCAGCATCACCCTGGAGTCGAACTCGCGATCTCGCGATTCTTTGTATGTATGATGAAACTTTGTACTCCGTATGATTTCAATCAGATTGAAGAAACCTTGTCCTTGTAAACGCAGCTCATGGGCGACTTGTTGCGCGCACATGAAACTCTCGAAGCGGAAACTTGCTCAATTAAGGCGGTTAAAAACACGGTCAGGATGTGGCAACAAGAAACTCGTAGCAGGAAGTAAGTAAACCGAACACTTAATAGCTAGCAGCACCTCCGTTTGTGTACCGAGCAAACACATCACGGCCAGGCCTATTTGCTTTCTATTCTCTCACAAGACTCAACAGATCAAAGGTCACCTACTGTAGATAAAGCAGAAAGTCCTGCGTCCTTTTCTTCAGAGAGTTTGCGAGTGAATTCCTCTCTCGCTGCTTTTAGCCGGCTAGGTTTCTCACGCACCGCTTTAGCAAAGGAGTGGACAAAACTGTAATGTGATGGCTACGCACTGTTGCTAGGCAACGGACGATATTTTATGATGAGCATGAACCTTATCTGAGACGGACAGTTCAGCTAGCGATGCCGTAAATGTTAAGTGTTACAGTACGGCGACCCACAGTGAGCGTGGGAAGAAGAGGGAAAAAAACAAGCAAGCATAATGTCAGTCGAGAGCGTTTACAGTTTTATAAAATTCCTGCCAAAGTAGCGCATGGAAAGTTTCGAAAGCCAGCACTCCACTCACACACACTTCACAAGCATAAACCTCTCCTGGGCTCTTGACGTTAGAAGAGAGTACCATTTGTTTTGGGTTTTTTTTAAAGTATTTGCGTAAAATTGGACACACGCGAGAGACGCGAGAGGCTTTTTATCCCGACTCCAGGCCCTGACGGACGTGGGAACTCGAACAGCTTGTGCCGCTCGTCTGTTAGCAGATCCGTATTAAAGCCTCGATTACAGGACGGAGTGTTTTGTCACGGCCGCGGAACGACAGCTGTGCGTTAGCGCTTTCGTCTTTAGCCGCCTGTCCTCTCTTCATGCAGTTTTTGACCCACTTGGCGCGAGTCCATGCAGATATTCACCTCTGCTCGTCTGAGATCACGTATAATCTGATTACTCCGGATCAGCTCGGCTCTGGTGTCACGTTTTAGACTTTCTGATTTGAGAATGGGGAAATTTTATTGCTTTTATTCACAGTTAAAACCAGTATGCGTGTCGAATTTCGATCATGTCTATTAGATTCCGGACATTTTCATTCTTTTACATCAGAATGCTTTGAAAAGATAAAGAATTAGCCGTAGTCATGTGACTACATATGCATCCCAGAGACATTTTCATGAAAAGCGAGCGATTAGGAGAGGCGTTCAACTCAAACCAGGACTTGTGATGAACTTTCTGGTGAACAAAGTTGTAAAAGTGATGGACATTTACATCCAATAATCCACATTATAAAACTCCATAATCTGTTTCTTCTAACCAGTTTGTCATGCATTTGTTTATTCTAACATTGCATGTTTATAAAACACATAAATCTGACTATTTTAAAATTGTGATTAATCACAATTAATCACAGTTAAGGACGATTAGTCACAATTAAGCACGATTAATCACAATTAAGGACGATTGGTCACAATTAAGCACGGTTGGACACAATTAAGCGCGATTAATCACAATTGAGCGCGGTTAATCGCAGTTAAGGGTGATTGATCGCGCTTGCACGCGATTGGCCGCGGTTAAGCGTGATTGATCACAGCTAAACGTGATTAGTCACACTTGAGGACGATTAATTACAATTAGGCGCGATTAATCACAACTAAGTGTGATTGGTCACAATTAAGGCAGATTAATCACAATTAGGCCTGATTGGCCACAATTAAGCGTGATTGGGCACAATTAAGCGCGATTAAGCATGATTGGGTGCGATTAATCACGATTAAATCACAATTGCCTAGATTTCATTTAATGTAATATATTCTTAACTATGTCCATCCTCACCTAAGTAACAGAGTAACTGTAGCTCTGGACTTACCTTAATCTTAAACTCCAGCTGAGAGTTAATGGTGTACATCATCTCGGTCCTTTCCATTGTCCTTGCACCTTCATTACACTTCCGTACAAGCTGCACACACACACACGGACACACATTGTGTGAGCATTAACGCTGCTTTCGCAATACCGCCGTACACAGGAAGTGAGGTAATGTCGGCTGTAGCGCCTCACCTTACTGACGGACTGAAGAGCTTTCTTGCAGGCTTCACACTGAGGAGAGTCTTTAGGTGTTTTCTGACAAATAGTCTGTGAGGAAGATGAGAGGAGATGGCAAATTTCACCTTATCGTTACACACTTTCCACAAAAAGTAGTGCATGAGGTTTCTACGAAACATACACATTATTATTATTGTTGTTGTCATTTAAACTAATTACTTTTCCCAGATGCTTTTTATGCAAAGGAGAGAAAAACCACTACCACTACTCTCTCTCTCTCTCTCTCTCTCTCTCTCTCTGTCTCTGTCTCTGTCTCATGCGTCATGTAAATTCCCAGCTCAAGAGAGGCTTGCAAGACCTAAACCAAACTTTCTCAGGCTTTTATAGTAAGACAGTTTGAGTCTGTCTCAGCTCATGGGACACATACGCAGTGAATGAGAGAAGAGAGAGAGAGAGAGAGAGAGAGAGAGAGAGAGAGAGATATGATGCCACAGGCTGAGAATTCTGAGCGTAATCCAAACCGTTTCTAAAGTAACACGATCTCGTTTCCTTCTTAATCCCACGTCCAGATCCTCCAGAACGAGAAAGGGCACGCAAGAAAGGATACGCATGAAAAGTAAAGAGGAAAAAAAGAAGGAACATATGCGCACACACTAAAACTCAACCATGCGCATTGCATACTGGGACTGAAATGACCTCAACGTCACAGCTCCCTCGTCTTCCCGGTCAGATAAACCCCATTACGTGACAAACAACAGTCAAGAAAATATGTGCGTGTGTGTGTGTGTGTGTGTGTGTGTGTGTGAGAGCAATAAAAAGGAGAGAAAGAAAAGCAAGCAGAAGGAGGGAGCGAGTAATTAATGCTGTTGCATAAGAGTGACTTCTCCAGGTCACAGCATTAAAAGGAGCCACAGGGACGCCAGAGGTCTCAGCCATATTACTAACATCCTCGAAAAACAAGGGCTTGTGTACATGTGTCGCTGTATGGGACAGAATGTCCTCGCTGTCACCCGGTCCTCATAAAACAATAGCGTGAGTCATAATGAGGTCAAAGAAGGGCCATCTTATACACACACACACACACACACACACCTCTACATATACCTACTGTATATAGGAACCTCTGCAGTCCATCTAGGGCCCGTGGTGACAATAACATTCACTACGGGCGATTTGACCCAGAGGAAACCCACCAAGCACGGGAGAACATGAGAACTCCATGCACACAGACCCCAAGGTGGGACTTGAACCCAGATCCTGGAGGTGCGAGGTGACAGTGCTAACTGCTAAGCCACTGTGCTGCCATGTGTATGTGTATATATTTTAAATGTGATGAAACCAATTACATCTCCATTAAAACATCTCTAAACATTTTTGCTATAAAGACAGGAGAAAGAATTCGAAATTAAATGTAAATCAAAGTCTGCGTCACAATGAATTAAGAACTTCATGCCTTTCATGCCAAGATTTTGACCTTATGCCTTTTCGGAAATATATTCTTTAAATAAACGCTAATTTGAAAAAACATGACTTTTTAATGTAAAGCATTATTTATAATTAAGAGCACATTAATATTCAATTTTATTCCAATCCTAACAGAATTTCTAAACAGAACATGACCGTGCTTGTGTGAAAGTTCTGGTTCTTGAGTAACATAAAAATTTTTTATAAAATAAACAAATAAATAAAATCATTGATGTCACTAGCCAATTGTGAGCATCTATGAACTCATGTATGCAGAAGCGGGCAGATAGCGCTCTCCTCTAAACTGATTCGGTGATTCTTTTGTAACACATACTCCAAATTTTTTTTTTATAATTAATATTATTTTTTAATTTCTATATTTGCATTGAGGTACTAAAATGTTGCAGTTCCTCTATAATCCTACAGGTGGTGCACTCTAAACTATTCATCCTGAGAAAAACATTTGTTAGCAAAATCTGGGAGAAAAAAAATCGTAATCAGAATTTTATTTGTAAAATCGTGATACAAATCGAATATCGATATTTAGGTATGGTGATGGCGTCGTATCGGCTGGTCCGTAGTGATTCCCGTCCCTACACTGTGTGATTTGAGAGAGAGCTTTGTGGTGGACGAGAATTGGTAAGTAATAGAATTAGAAAGTCTTACTAAAGCGTAAAATTAGGACGCGATACACAGAGCAGAGTGTAGTGCGGATTAAAAATGAAAAATACTTACGTCCATGAGCAAAGGGAGCCTGGTGACTCTCTGCATGGGGAGGATCAGGAAAGAGATCATGGGAAGGTTCCGGCAATCCGGGTGAGCCTCGATCCGGGACAGAACCTCCTTGAAGGTCGAGCTCTTGTTTCTGTACAGGGTCGAGTGGAGATATAGAAAGCTGCGTTTCTAATTGTTGATTGTTGAGAATTGTGAGTTTTCGATTCCGTCTGATTCGACAGCAGTAAAATTTATTTGAAGTATTTATGCTGAAGTATTAAAAACAACTAAAAACAATCTTGTTTCAATGACGATTTAAACTAAATGTCTTATACAATGCATTCATTTTGTTTAGTTTTTTTTTTTAGCCAGTCTTCTGCTCTACTCTCCAGTCCAGTAGGTGGCGGTAGTGCACCAACTGTCCACAAACTCAAAAGAAGAAAATGAAAAAGCATTGATCGCGCAAAACAAGGGGATTTTACAAGGACTTAAGGGAGGAAATGTCGTGTTTTTTGCCGAAGTTTTATCATCTAAGAGTGTTTCATGTTTACCTGAATAATTGTAAAGAAGTATGAATCAGGTCGGAATCGAAAACTGAGCCAAAGAATCAATTTAAAAATAAAATGTGATGGTTTATAATTACTAACCAGATAATTGAATAACTGTTAAATAACTAACATACTGTAATAACATACATTAACAACATACAGTATTAACCAACATTACAGCTTTCCAAATATGGGGGAAAGGGGGCGGAGCCATAAAAAAAAAAAAAAAACAGCACTGTGTGTATTTCGAAATTTCAGAATCATGAAGCTGATAGACCGACCGGTGATGTCATGATGTGAATGTTGAGCTCTTGTGCGATTTCTCATAGTCTCCCGCTGACCGTACATGAACTGGGATAAATTAGGGATGGAGATTTGCGCGGATCGGATGGTCCGCTGTGGAGAACCTTTAGACGGGAACATGAGACTGGGCGAGACATCAAGAGATTTTCTAACCCAGTGGCTTTGCTATGAAATGATTTATTTAATAGATTTGTCGTCGGATCATCACGTACATAAAGGTGAGGGGGAAAAAAAAAGTCGATTCCGTGATGTATCGCGATTCTTGTTTGCATTAGACATGGTGAAAGTATTCACACCCTGGCAAGCAGCGAGGCATCCCGTGGGGCAGGAGCACACTAGATTTCTAAAATTGCTTAGAATTAAAACAAATGTATTCATTTGGGATATTTATAAAACAATGATACCAAAAAAAATGATTAAATGTAGATTGTTTGAGTGCATTGCGTGATTTGAAACACACGAGGGGTCTTTAATGTGTGTCCGTGTCTCAAAACTTACACGAGTCTCTGGAAGGTCCTTTGCTGATACACCTCGTTCGAGCAGTACGTCACATAGGGCTCGAAGTTTGCCTGGGCGTGTCTGAGGACGATGTCGCTGACGTCATCGATGACGATATTCTGCTGGTGTCTGTCCTCGAGTTCCTTAAAAAACCTGGAAGAGACGAGAGGAGTGTGTGAGAGGACAACGCAGCATGCCGAACATTCCTCTGTCCTGACTCAAGGGTGATCCCTGCTTTAGTTAGTGTGAGCACTGACTCACATCAAAGCACTTACACACACACACACACACACACACACCAACAGACAGGAAGCTGTCCTAACACCTCTTTCCCCCCCACATCACACAAAAGGAAATCCCAAATGTCCTGAAACGACCAAACATAGAACAAACGCACACTCACACACCCACATACCTACACACTTACACACTTACACACACACACACACACACACACACACACACAGACAGACACGGCTCTGTCCTGAATGAACACACAGATGTGGCGGTTCACGACTGTGTAATTCCGCACGTCGTGAAACGGAGTGGAAGCATCTGTAGAGGAATTCTGTATGACCTCGGATTTTTAACTTCCTCCGTTTAGCCGCACTGACACAAACACACGCACACACACACACACACACACACACGCTCGCATGCATTCCTTCACACACTCCGCCAGGTGAACCTGGAAGCTATTTCTGGACATGATGTCAGTTAGGAAAAAAACAAACAAAAAAAAGCGGGATGTCACAGCTGGGATCCTGACTTTACAGCGTGCGAAAACCACATGGCGTTACTGCAGGACTGTATGTGTGTGTGTGAGTGTGTGTGTGTGTGTGTGTGTGTGTGTGAGTGTGTTCTAATAATAGCAATAATATTTATTCATATTTATTACAATTCTAAATATTTGTAACGGCCTTGGCTTGGCAGTTACGGCTCCGCACCGCTGACTGAAATATTCAGTCTAAACCCAAGCCCGGCCGTCCTGCTCAGGGGTTACGACATCCTTCATAGCTGACCCTAACCTTTGACCTCTGACCTCAGATTCCATCCATACTGCAATAGGCGGGGAGAAGTACATTTTCTTTGTACTGTACCAGTGAATAAACATAAAGGGACTTTCGGTGGGGTATGCCCTGGTCAGGGTGCCAATCCATCACACACACACACACACACACACACACACACACACACACACACACACACACACACATACACACACACTCATTTACGGTACGGGGAATACTGGGAACGCCAATTAGTCTAATCTAGTGGAAGTGGCTTGGAGCGAGGTCCGGACTGTACGGAGTTCCTGTAATGTGCGAGTGTTGTTGGTGAACGATTGCGCGTACGGTTCCCGCAGACAGAAGTCGATTTTCAAGGATCAGACTTGACGTTTTCACCGTTTGAATATTTTACTGCGGCTAAGAGAGTCTCATCACCGTACTGTGCTTGACGTCTTTTGTACACTTTCACTCACCATAAATGTCATCACAAGTCCCGGTTTGACTTGAACGGCCTTCGTATTAGAACAATTACGTATGTGGTGTAAATATATTGTCCCTCTGACCAACGAGACGACCGCAGTGCGCCTGACCGGGATGTAGAGATGCTAATTCAGGTTAGACAGCATGGTGTGTTTCGACCTGAGCTTTGACAGAGTTGTCATAAACGACCCCGGGGTTCGACACTATGACCCGACCTGTCACTCAGAGCACACATGCACGGAGCAATGAACTGCTTACCGTTCCACTTTTATTAAACTCAGCGTTAGCGCGGCGTTCAGTGAACGCTAAACATTTAGTGATGTTTAACATGCGCAGCACTGCTCGATCAGCACGCTCAGTACACGGGCAGAGTGTGAGGGAAGCGCTTCAGTGGCCTTGAACATGGAAACTGTGTGTGTGGGTGTGTGTGTGGGTGTGTGTGTAATGTGCTATGAATCTTCAGATGCAATATGAGCTGTCATACTGGTGTTAAAGCATTAAGGCATGAAGTTGTCTCACACACACACACACACACACACACAACATTGTAAAATTTATGGTCACCTCTGTGTTCTGAAAATAGCTCACAGCCATGAAGGATGTTTTAAAATACTGTATGTCTATTCATTATAGACGTGTGTGTGTGTGTGTGTGTGTGTGTGTGTGTCACAAGACTGATCTATCTGTTCACAAGTCACACTGACTTGTATGAGCCTGAGCGAGCGCCACGCGCAGCTGCTCTACACACCAACAGGGTCACGTTTGCCACATTTATGGAATTCCAGGCGATTGCGTATGGACGTTCCTGTCTTGTGGTATTTACAGCATCTGTATTTTTTCTGATTGTTGTTTCTCAGTATGACCGAATGCCTGAACGCAGTCAGCCGTAGCGGTGGTCGATGCTAAGTGCGATTAGTGCGTAAATTTTGCTAGAGATTGATTCATTCAATCATTTATTTATTTATTTATTCCAGGCATTAACTGGAATTAACTACCTCTTCAACAGATAAGCTAAGCAATCTAACTGTACTAGATAAAAAAGACTGGGAAGAAAACAATGGTTTCAGTTACACATACCAATTCTTTGTTGCTGACTTCGAATTACAGTAAGACCTCTACATAGAAACATTCGAGTTACAAACTTTCCAAAGATACCAACATGCATTCGAGGTTAGATCACATGCGTGCATCCCAGGATGTCTGGAAGCGAGCCTAAAAGCAGCGGTGATGAAGCTGGCTCTGCTAAGAAGCGGCAAGCGATAACGATGAGGACAAAAGCGAAAATAATTGTTAGAATGGAGCGAAGTGAAAAGATGGCAGACATTGCTCATTCAACATGTTAGTTTTATACTGTGTATAGCCCATTGGTGTTAGTATCCTAGTACCTAGACAATGTTTATTGGACTTACGAACAAATTGGACTTACGAACAAGCTCTCAGAACGGAACTCGTTCGTATGTTGGAGACGTACAGTAGATTTGTAACATTCAGTTTTATTTTATACAGGTTTGTATTTGAGTAGGCAAAATGCTTCATTTCCTCTATAATCCTACAGGGGGTGCACTCGAAACTATTCACACGTTGGCAGGCAGCACAACATCCTGTACGGTAGGAGCAAATTATTCGGAAGGTTTGTTTAGAATTGTAGCAAAATCTGGAAAAAGGTTAATATATTTATAAAATCATGATATTTACAGAATTGCAATACAAACTGAATCAGCTCATCAGTATCGTGATAATATTGTATCGGGTGATCCCTGGTGATTCCCATCCCTACTAGATACAGTACTCAGTTTGGAAACACCTTCTAACTCCATGGTCTTTTCAGATTTTATTTTTTTTTTTTTGCTTTAGGCGTCAAAAACACACAATAATCTCCTCTGAACAGTTGATATTGAGATGTATATCTGCTACTTCTGCTCTGTAAAGCTTCAT
>JAOVVA010000033.1:2492004-2508575 GCA_028565275.1 Leiocassis micropogon
GATGAACGTTTTCTAACGCATTTTTAGTCAATAAAATGTTAATACAATAGTACATAATTTGACCATTAATTTTGTGATATTATAGGGGAAGCTGAGCTTCCCTTGCAGTCTTAAAGAAATCGCCACTGCAACAGGGGTGGTGCTGGGGTTTGAACTCAAGGCCTTCTGATCAGTAGTCTAATGCCTTAACCACTACGCTACCCCTGCCCTGTGATAGACAGACAAGGGATTCAAACAAAGGGATGTTAATATAATTATATTCTCGCTTTCTAGCATTAATGTGCAAACAGCTTTCACTCAGTAATGAGGCCCAGATATAACCGTGAACTGCGGCAGCAAGAACAGTCTGTTGCACAATGATGGTGTCGGGATCACGCATCAACTATGGTCCGTTACATAATTGTTATTA
Organism: Leiocassis micropogon; assembly: GCA_028565275.1. Classification (NCBI taxonomy): domain Eukaryota; kingdom Metazoa; phylum Chordata; class Actinopteri; order Siluriformes; family Bagridae; genus Leiocassis; species Leiocassis micropogon. The sequence continues at coordinate 2,492,414 of JAOVVA010000033.1, forward strand.
ATTTTTCACATATTTTTCAAATTCTGTTTGTTTAATCTATTTATGCTTAATTCATTTGCCTCATAAAATTAATTTGTCGGGATTCTGCCACTAGGAAAAAATATCCGTCTTGTTATCATTAATACTTCATTGATTACTGGTTGGGACCATATTCAACTACTGGTTAAGAAGAACTTGCAGCCCCAGTCTAAACATGTACGTACTTAATGTCAAAACCTCTAAATCATAAGCAGTAAATCACGCTGACACAAATCCTTTCACTGACGGTTTTCTTTCCACTCTGTTCGTGACGTGCGTTCCCCATACGTTCCCCATGCGTTACAGTGATTTAAACACAGCTCTCAGGTTCTGCTCTCGGGGCATTTCACACCAGATTCTCTACATTACGTCTTTGGGAGGCGCGCTCCTTAAAATCTCCTTACGTTCTCAACACAAATACTGCAAACATCAATTTTGATCCATCTCCGTATTAAAACACTGCCTGATATTTATTGCACAAGTTTGAGACGAGATTATTTAGCGAATGCAAGCATGTAAGATTGAGATGGGAGACTCACATTCACGCAAGACTAATACGGTACTACGGCTTTATTTCTGATTTTAGAAGCAACAACTTAATTGGTGCATATTTACACAAATGAAGCTAAACATACAGTATACCTGCTGACTCCGCCCCAAATCTAAAGTTACCTATTGTATGTACGAGGACTGTACCGAATGTAATGCAAAAGCGAGCTTTTTTTTCTATATTTATTTATTAACTGACAAGGTTCCTCTATCCAAAAGGTGCTACTCAACATGTCACCATCACAAGCCGCGCATTTGCTTGAAAAAAATCACTTTTGCTGCAGTTGATGGTCTCCCACTGTACTACAGAATGTATATGCAGATGACACAACTGACGAGAGCAATAGTAGTTCTTCATTACTTTTGGTACAGCCCTCTTATTATGGATTTATAGGTGTGTAGATGGATCTTTTAGATGTTAAAAGAAACACAAAAGAGTTGTGCGGTTTAATTAATTACGCAATTTAATAGATATTTGGTTAATTGGATTCCATGCACTAATTGCACGAATTGATGGGTCAGTTTTCAGGGTTGAGTCGATTCAGAATCAAGTCAGACTTTTTTGAACTATGAAAGCAGCTCAGGTTTCTTGTGCATAAAACAGTGAGGTGAACCTGCAGCGTGATCGCTGCTTAAAGAGGCTTGATTTTGACATTTTCTGTAGTCAGGAGTCCAAAGTACTTTACTGCTGTAGGGCTGCTTTTAGCTAAACGAGAAAAAAAAACACACAATGCAGCAAAAATTGACCTACATGAGTCTGTCCTCATTTCCTCGTCCAAAACCTATCCCTCACCCCCCCCCCCCACTCTAAAGTGAGAACTTTACAGCTCTCACACAATGTTCCAGACTCCTGCTCCTCTTGTAAATGTGTGTCTCTGAGAGAAGCGTGGGTGCAAGTGCTATTATTATTATTATTTTTTTTTTTTTTTAACTTCAGCATGAGAACATCGCAGGATGAACAGATGAACAGATCCAAGTGTGTTTCCTCGGTTTCTAGTGCTTGAGTTATGATTGTATTTCTGTCGAACGGGGGTCCAGGTGAACTAGTCCATATTTTTATGTTTCTCATGGAGAACCAGACTGTAGTGCTGAAAACGTACGAATACAGCATGTGAGGGGGAAAGTCAGAGTGAAGTACAGTATTTATCTCAAGAAAATTTAGATAGAGAGCTCAGAACACTTGACAGAAAGTTCAGCATCAGGTTTCCGTTGGGTTCCCTTGGATTTCTTCTGACTCCCAAAAACTTGCCAGTAGACTGATGACCTCACCATCTCCCGGCCAGTTGTTCTGGGATGGACCCCGGATCCAAGGAGATCTGGAGAAAGTGCTTACTAGAGATGAAGATCAGGTTGAGCAGTCAGTGAGAAGTTAAAGGTGTGGGATCAATGTGTGTGGTCAGACCGCTGAAGGTATTGGGCATAAACACCTAAAACCGAATCCCTCAGCGTGATGCTTGGCTCGTATCCCAACCGAAAGCAAGTTAAAGGAGTAGCATGGAAATATTGATCATGGAATTAAACGTAAATCTTTCTGCACATGTGACAATACAGACAATTATTTATTCCCGGACAAGGAACAAAAACAGTCCATAAACACATAAATCACAACGAAACAGATTCTACTGATGCAATTCTGATGATGCAACTAAAGACTAAAGAAAAGCAGAACCGTTCCAGGCTATAAAACCAGTCTTGTGGGTGCAATTACAGAAAATTATTATTTTTTTAAATCATCAACAGGAATTGTGACAGCTCCGGTAATCCTCCGATTCATTTCTTTCGACAACCCCGATTCTGATTTCCAATTATATTTCCCTGACCCCAAAAATGTGTCAACTATTCATCTGAAACATTACAGTAATTCTCATCATGGAGAAAGCAGATGGTGTTTGGGCCACTGGCCCGCTCGCAATATTTCCAGTGCCAGAGGTTTAATGAATCCTCGCTTCAATGTCAGGACTTGGGAGTGCGCTCGGTCGGTTAGAGATCACATGATTTCCAGTCAAGTGCTGTCATTTCCCAGAGACAGAATGAAGCCAGGGACTGTCTCCCAAACACAATCTCAGCACAGCTCAAACGCTCATTCAACAGATCAGTGTGCATTGTATGTTAATGTCTATCAGCGGGGACTTCCAGTTCAAGACCAGTATGAAGAAATATCGGGATATCAAACAGCTCTTCAGGTTGAAAACTACAAACAAACAAACACGCCGAAGTATATTTCGATCGCAGTATTTGTCCAAGTCCACTACAATAAGTGGTGATGTGTCCCCTTTCAGCTCGTTAGTATTGTATTCCCAGTCGACCCATTACATCACACAGTCAAACCCACCAGTTAACTTGCAGAAAGTAGCATATCGAGTGGCGAAAACATGGAAAACTTCACTTTTGGTGAATGTTCTTGGATGCTCGTTAAATTTAACATTAAACTTGGCCTAGTTAAAATTTTTTAATGACGTTAGGTATTTCAGTATTTTTGCGCTTTTTTTGAAACTTTGATAACCTTGCTAACTAACACACCTGGGACTTTTTCCTCCACCCCTCCTCTATATCGGAATATATTGGGAGCGGACTGGACCGGCCATCATTTCAAGCTGCCTCGGTTCGCTTGCTTGGAATGGCGGCGTTTACATTTGTGATCGAACCAAACATGACAACACACTCTTCCAAAGACACTGAAACGACACATTTGAAGAAGAAGCAAAATAATCTTAATCAACTGAACATAAGTCACCTTGTTAAGTGAATAGTGAAATATGTGACCTTTAAAATGATATGTGTCTTCAAAATGCCATAAACTAACTGCACACATACCATAGCGTGCACTTGGGCGCATAGTGACACAGTGAATAAACACAGCGTGGAGAGTAAACATCGCTAATCTCACTCCGAGGTCAGAATGAAGTACAGAACAGACACACTCTTAAACCAGGATGTTCGCACAAAAAGAAATAAATAATATCATTTTTAAAAAATATTATTTATATACATTATATACTGTATATATATATATATAAAAATCTCCATTAATTACTGATCTGAGATCAGCCTGGCAATATAATCTCCTTAGCATAACAAATTCAGTTTCGATTCTGTTCTTCTTGAGATGTGAGAACTGCAAAATCTTCTAAAGAATGTTTTAATATTTGAATGTGTTAAAGAAATAGCAAAATATATGACCTTTAAAATGCTAGTTTACGGCATTTTGTAGACACATACCTGCACACACATACTGTACACACACCATAGCGTGCACTCGGGCGCATAATGACAGTCGATAAACACAACTCGGAGCGTAAACATTGCTTATCTCGCTCCGAGGTCAGAATGAAGTACAGAACAGACACACACTTAAAACAGGATGTTCTCATATATGTGTGTGTGTGTGTGTGTGTGTGTGTGTGTGGAAGATCTTCTTTAATTACTGATCTGAGATCAGCCTGGCGATATAATCTCATTAGCATAATAAATACAAATAAATAAATAAAAACAATTACAGCATAACTTCATGCTACGTACAGAATTTAGAATGTTTACAAGTTTTTAGTATACCATAATACACAGTACTGCGAATAGCAGCAACGTCCTGGAGTGTGGATGTGTTTGATCTGAAATCAGACACGGGCACACACGGGCACGGGCGTGAGCTGAGCCTTCGATCAGAAGGTCATAATTGTGATAGATTGAGATTAACCTTGGGTTTCCTCACACCACCAGGTCCGAGTCCCGCCTTAGAGTCTGTGTGTGTGTGTGTGTGTGTGTGTGTAGTTTGCATGTTCCTTCCACAGTCCAAAGACATGCAGAGTAGGCTCAATGATGTTTCCAAATTGCCCGTAGTGTGTGTGTGTGTGTGTGTGTGTGCGTGCTTGTGTGGATTGGCACCGCATCCTAGAGCCCCGAGTCACCTGGCATAGGCTCCAGGCCTGGATAAGCGGATAAGTGCTATAGAGAATGAATGAGAGTGAGAGAGTGTGTGAATAATGTAGGGTTCGTCGATCGATTTCTCATCAATAAGACTGGAAGTTAAATAGAAGTCATTGTGTGTCTCGTGTCCGGACTCGTTCCCGTCTCAGCTCAATCAGAATTGTTCCTGATGATGTGCCAGGGAAATCCAGGGCTTACATCATTAGTGCCGCTCACAAACTCTGGCAAACTTCAACCCAGCTCCAATAGAGATAATATTTACACAACCTCGACTCCAGCTACCTCGAGTGAACCAGCTTCAGAAGCAGCAAATACAGGATAATACAGGACTGGAGATAAATTCATTTATCAATACTAGATTGCCATAGTGCTTCATTTCTCTTTGCTGTTAAAGAACAAAACTCTGCCTACTGTATTATTAGTCTTGTACTATGTGGATCATTTGTACAGATCAAAGTCCCGGCAGTTGCTGTGGAAACAACACATTTATTATTATTATTATTATTATTATTATTATTATTATTATTATGGGGTTACACACATGGAGAACCACCGAAGTGAGTGAAAAAAACAGTGCGACAGCTACAGGACACCGAGTTCAGACGTGCTCCTGCATGACTGCACCGTTCGGTAACCATCCAGAGGTTTGCACCAGACTGATTTATGTTAAGAAATTAACAACTTTAACACAAACACACACACACACACACACACACACAGTGAAATCCAGCTGGCACAGCAAACATTACATGAAAGAACAAACAAGAGAGATGGCATCGAACACCGGGATTTTGTAGAGAATCCAGTATACAGTAGTGTGCAAAAGTTTTGCCCCCCCCCCCACAGTGATCTTTGAATCGTTCAAGCACTAAAAAACATCTTAAGGCATGACCCAGTGAGAAACAGGTGCAGATGTGGACAGATGATCAGGCCGGTGATTAGTACACTGTACTGCTGATGCTGAATGCTGAGTGGTTGGAACAGACGAGAGGGGAAACGAGGTCGCTGCTGAGATTGTTGCATACTGTAAACAACCAATTTTTGACATTGTATCTTTAGGCACTTTGCAGCCTGTCACAGTAAAACGGACAGTATGTTCCCATTTTTTTCATTTCATCTACATAATTTAATTACATTTAATCTGAAGAAATGAGGGGACTCGAGACTTTTGCACAGTAGTGTCCACCAAAGCCACTGGCTGACACGTCCTGGTTCGATTCTGATTCGTTTTAGTGAGTCATTCCAAAATCGACTCTCTAATTCGACTCCTGAAGAGCTCACTGCCATTTTTGCAAACATATCCTTGGTATGATTGTGACTGATGATGCTTCTTCTCAGCTTAGCTATGATGAAGAATTCTGGCCACTAGAGACAGAAGAAAAGCTCAGCACACTCTACTCTTTGCTGACAACAAAACAGAAGGACGCTCTTACTTTTTACTGGCCTCACACACGTCCACGATGTTGGAGAAGAGGTGGTGGTGGTCCGTCTTGGTCATGGTGTCTCGGAGCTCGGCCGAGTCCTTGAACAGGCGGATGAGGATCATGAGGCTGTGGAGGTAGCTGTGCTCGGACGAGATCACCTCGAATATGGCCTGAGAGACGCACAACAGGTACAACAGTGAGGAGATACTGTAGCTGTAATGATACTGCTGGGACATGAACTCCAGCACTAACCTGGACATGGGAATTATTATCAATTAATTAATTAATCAGTCAATCTATCTATTGATAAATTAATGCTCAGTTAAAATTTTCATTTGTAACACATGGATCATGTTTTCCATTTTTCATGAGACAGAATATAATACTGATATTTTTTTTTTTATTAAAAAATTAAAAATATATGTTACTGAAAAAGCTTTTTTTTTTTTTTTTTAAACTTTGGTTTGCTTTGATCTTACCAACACCATTAACCCTAGTGTGTAGGATTTTTGCAGGGGACAAATACATTTATTATTAGGCAATAAATCCAAAAATATTATAAGGCTTTCCTTTCTCATGAGCTGATTCCTCTCCTACAACGGCATGGTGTGTCTTTATTCCTCTGTGCCAGGTCAGTTCTGTTTCCTACCCACGCTACCGGGCCGCTCTCTCGCCAGCCTCTTTTAAGGAAGTTATTAAGACGTATTAAGACAAAAAATGCTTGCTATGTCAGCGAGTGAAAGTGCGTCCCGTGCCAGGAAACATAAAGTTAAACGCTTTTAAATGTTTTACCTCTGATATCATAGACTCCTTGCAGAAGTAAATACCTCCTTAAAGTGTGCGATTTATTTAAAATTCAGCTGCACACTGTGAGAATTTAAAGCTAAGAGGGGTGTTCAAGTCGAAAACGGGACTTGCAATGACATTTGAAAGAAGGTGTTTGAACGAAGGTGAAAAACTTCAAGGACAGAACGGTGATGAAACTGTTAAAACGTTTGAAGCGTGAACATTCGGCGAGCGGAACGCCTGATAATTGAAAAACGATGGATAACTTTTCCAACACTGGCAGAAAAGACGCATCTGTCTGTGTGAACTGTACACACACACTTTCACCAACACCACTTCTACATTACAGGAACTCGGCTTGGAGTCACCTTACATCCCCCGTACAGTCCTGACCTCACTCCAAGCCATTTCCACATGTTTTGGAAAATTAAAGGAGTTCCTGGGAGGCCAGCGTTTCAGACATAAAGCCATTCATGGCTCCGGCGTACTGAGAAAACTTTCTACCTTGATGGTGTCCAAGCACTAGTGAACACTGGGATAAGTGCATTAGTGTATCAGGGGATTATATAGAGAAATAAAGGGACTCTCATAACTGCGTTCAGGTATTCTGCACAATCAAAAGTCCCGCTTTGACTTGAACACCATTCATAAAATCTAACACCCCTGTACTCGAACCTTAAAACGTAATTTCAGACTACAGCACTATTCAGACGTCGAGCTGGAGTTCTGGACATGGGTTGTCGTTTGCGTAAAACAAAATCCATTGGCTCTCCATTTAAGCACAGGCATCCTACTCGCACGTCCCTGAGAACAATCTGTTGCTAATTTCGAAACTGCTGCGGTAGAGAAAATTGATGAATCAGAATAGAGAGATCAGCTGCACTCTCGACACTTTCCAGAGCTTCTAAATATCATGTTATTCAGTTTCTCCCATATGACTCAGACGCATGGCAGGTCTGACTTACTGTATGTCTTGGCATTGGCCTTGTTACATGTCACAATTTACTAAACCTGCTAGATAATTATTTTAGGAATCGACTCCACCCTTCCAGGAAGGTGCTAAATTTAGGAGAACATCATTGTGAGCCTCTAGGTGATTGATTAAATTTTGCATGAACTAACAATACGTTTAGGTTTCTCAGAAATGCTCACAGCTCTGACAGGACAAGCTGAATGCCGATAATGCCGCTGGTGATAATGTTGCAAAAACATGTACAGATTAGCCTTGTTTGGCATATCCAAGTACATGAAGGTCTATAGCCTTGTTAGACCTTCATATACTTGGATATGAGAAGATCTATCCATTACGGCTATATTAGGGTTTGTTTATTAGTCGATGGGACACCGGGTTTATTTATCGGCCTTCTTGCTTACACTAAGTATGAGTTATGGGTTTAATACATGGACAGCAGTTGCTGAGTGGATGCTGGAGAGACGGTGCTGAAAAGCAGAAGCACTTACACACATACAATACATTCTTGTATCAGGTTGGTCTTAAAAGCTCTCCAACAAAAACCAGCTGTTCAAAGTGGTACGTTCCAAAGCACTCAGAGAAAAGAGGGGGCTGGACGGAGAGAAAGAAGAACAAAGGTAAAAGGCTACGGTATAAAAAGGCAGCACGTTACCTCTTGTCTCTTGCGCTCCTCTTGGCTCAGCCGATCACACACGCCACTTTTTTTTACCTGGAAGAGACCAGAGCAACAGGATAAAGCGCTGAACTCTGATTGGCCGAAGATTAGACTTGGCTATAAACGGCTATAGAAGTCTAAATTAAAATTAGACTGGTTAGTAATTTGGTGTAATTACTGTACATTATTACAAAGAAAAAGTTAGCCTTGCTAAAATATTAGCTTGCTAGTTACTTTGGCTGCTAGTTTACACTGCATGAAAATGAACCTTGTGCTAACTAACTAAGCAAATCTGAATATTTTTGTATAGTTGTGAAGGTAGATAGGTTAGTTAGTTAGTTAGTTAGTTAGTTAGTTAGTTAGTTACAGTAGGTAAGTAGGTAGGTAGATAGGTATTAAGATAGGTTAGTTAGGTAGGACAGTAGGTTAGTTAGATAGTCAGGTAGGTAGGTTAGTTAGATAGTCAGGTTGCTAGGTAGGTATAGGTAGGTGGGTAGGTTAGTAGATAGTCAGGTAGGTAGGTTAGTTAGATAGTCAGGTAGGTAGGTTAGTTAAATAGTCAGGTTGCTAGGTAGGTATAGGTAGGTAGGTAGGTTAGTTAGATAGTCAGGTTGCTAAGTAGGTATAGGTAGGTAGGTAGGTAGGTTAGTTAGATAGTCAGGTAGGTAGGTTAGTTAGATAGTCAGGTAGGTAGGTTAGTTAGATAGTCAGGTTGCTAGGTAGGTATAGGTAGGTAGGTAGGTTAGTTAGATAGTCAGGTTGCTAGGTAGGTATATGTAGGTAGGTAGGTAGGTAGGTAGGTAGGTTAGTTAGATAGTCAGGTAGGTAGGTTAGTTAGATAGTCAGGTAGGTAGGTTAGTTAGATAGTCAGGTTGCTAGGTAGGTATAGGTAGGTAGGTAGGTAGGTAGGTTAGTTAGATAGTCAGGTTGCAAGGTAGGTATAGGTAGGTAGGTTATTTAGATAGTCAGGTAGGTAGGTTAGTTAGATAGTCAGGTATTTAGGTTAGTTTGATAGTCAGGTTGCTAGGTAGGTATAGGTAGGTAGGTAGGTAGGTAGACACTGTAGGTGGGTAGATTAGTTAGTCAACAGGTAGGGAGATTAGATGGACAGATGGATGGATGGATGCATACTTCCAAAGGGAAATTGTAAAAATTTAACAGTTAAATATTAGCTAGCTTGTTAGCACATGGTTTAAAGTACGCGATTAGCCAAAAAACATAATCCAGCATGTTAACAGTAACCCTTATACAATATTCCACTTAGCCTTAGCTTGCTGGTGCTTATACAATAATTACATAATTTAATACATACCCTAACCTAAGCTTGATACACCCAATTAAGTAGCAGGTAAGTAAAATATTTAGGTGTGCTGTTATAAAGGACAAAAAATAAACATCAAATAGCTAACTAATTAGCTGGTGCAGCGCAGTGCAGGCTAGTATTGCTAATGTTGCTAAATCAGTAAAGGTTATTCAATTCTGTTCAGAGCTCTTATACGATATTTTGCTATAAATCAATTGCAGAGATCTGCAACTCCCAGTGTGAGAGGTGATGTGAAGGGAAAGGTAGAGGAAATATCTTAAACTGAGTAAACAACGTAGCTCACGAGGAAACTAAAAACTAAAGGAGGACGCTAGAATCAGATATCAGCTCGCTGTAACAAAGACGCCCTTCACACACCTGGTCTCAGCACGCTGAAATTTTTTTTTTTTAAAAAGAACTAAATAACCCCAGTGCTTATAGAAGGTGGAATGTTGTATACACCATGTCCAAGCATCTATAAAAGAGCTTGTACAGCATAAATGTTGGGTAATACTCAAATAACCTCTAATGATTGTGTGTGTGTGTGTGTGTGTGTGTGTGTGTGTGTGTGTGTGTGTGTAAAGAGATTGAAATAAAACCATTTCCCTGATCAAGTTTCCTCGAGAGAAACTGCAGGCACCTGAGCCGCATTCTGTTCATTCATAACCAGGGCAGAAAAACAAGGCTGTAAAGCCACAGCGCTCGGAGAGCCGGCTGAATGAAAAGCTTCTGCTGCTGCTTTGTGCCCAACAAAAACTTCCCAAATCAGGAGCGCCCAAAACCACAAATCAGATTCTATCGAACGCTGCACAGGAAATCAGGAGTGGGACTCAAATGACCTCACCACACCCGAGGAGAAAGCCTTAATGGAGCCAGATAATGTGCACACCATCCGAAAGCAGACCCCGAACATTCTTCCAAAATCAATTTGGTCTACAGTTATTTAATCAACGACAGTGTGTCAAATCTTTGACCTACAGACAGAAAAACAAACAAACAAAAAAAACATTCCTGATGATAATGTATAACCGGTTTATTTATTTTTTGTTTTCATTTGCAATACAACACCAAAGTTGGCCAATAACTGATACTACTTACAGTAGGTAACAATTCCAGGCACACACTGCAATCTTTTGTTTGATCGCCTTCAGCTTTGATTACGATGCACAACATGTTGATGAGATCATGAGTGAATGATTTCTCATGCTCCCAGAAACACACATTTACAACCTAAGTCCTGGAATATACCCATGTCATCAGGGAAACTCCATAGATAACTCCCAGTGATACCCTGGACTTTCAGTACATTCAGGTCATCAGCTGACTTCATTTTATAGCCACATAACAACATTGCTGAGCAACTGAAGCAACCCCAGATCAGGTTTGTACAGTGGGCAAAGATTATTACTTTTACTATTGAACACAGCTGTGACTTCTACTACTGTATTAAGTTTTTATTTTCTGATGCAACTTCACCACGTATTTTCCGACCACATTTCTTCCGTGAAGTTGACTTTCCAGAAATTCATGTTATTCATCCCTTCATTTCTCCTTAGTTGTTTTCTTTGCTTGATGCATGCGTTTTGATACACATCCATCCATCTAGGACCCTCTGTAATCCAACTAGGGTCTGTGGAGGCCAATGGTGACCAATGTATTTATTATTATTTGTACGACCGTGGTAGGACCTCCGGTCAACACTCACACGCACATTCACACACTGCGAGCAATTTGGAGCCTAATTAGCCTAATTAGCATGTTTTTGGACTGTGGGAGGAAACCGAAGAACCTGGAGGAAAACCTGGAGGAGAACATACAAACTCCAGGCACACAGGTCCGAGGCGGGCATTGAACCCTGGACCTGGAAGTGCCAGGTGCCTCCCTAAGCACTACGTTACCATTTGTTACACAATCTATGCAAAAATACCATATAAACAGCCTCATTTAGCCTTTTGTTAATCCAACATCCTCAATAACAGAGAGCAGTCAGTCACCCAAGCCAAACCGAGCGAAGTTTGTGTCCAGTGTTAATGAGAAGCTGCTGTTCATGATAAGCAAATTACCTCCATGGAATAATTTCCATTATTAAATATTTCAATTTTACATCAAACTGAATAAACCCTATCAAATCTGTTGAATAATAAATCCAATAATGGATTTGACAAACATACAGTAGCTGTTCAACAAAGATTGTTTACACATCCCTGCTCTAAAAACCACAAGAGCGCACTCACCATTCAAGTCTGTTTACACAACCAGAAACTTGCCGCAGCACTGGGTGTGCGATTCAGTCTTACATTTGTGTTTTTAAATTAGCAAGAACAGTGTAAAATCTAATCAATGACTGGCAATCATTCCTGTTTAACTTCTGATGGAATGATCTTCTTTCTTGCTTGATTGATTTAGTTAATTGAGTTACTTATTGAGTTAAGGGCCTTGCTCAAGCGCTCAACAGTGGCAACTTGGCGGTGCTTGGCCTCGAACCCCAGACTTTACAATCAGAAAACCAGTAACCTACATCCTTAACCATTTAAGCCACCACTGCACTGCGGTAGCCCTGTGGTTGTCCCTTCACACACATACTAGAAACAGACTCAATGAGACTACATCACAAAACATTATTTCTATCATCATGTTTGTTCCACCTTGTGCCACCTGGGCAGCTCTGGCCCCTCTGGACATGTCTCCACAAGGCCTCGGGGGGTGCTGTGATGTCTGGCACCAAGATGTTGGCAGGAGATCCTTTGGGTATTGTGGCTTGCGAGATTCTGTGGATCAGACTTGTTTCTCTTGTTCATCTACTGTATGAAGCTCAACCAAATCTGGAGATCTGGAGAGTTTGGAGGCCGCCAAGGCAACAGCATTGGACTCCTTATCTGCTGGGTCTCGTGTGCACTGGGTGTTCTGGTACCTTTCTCGTGTGACCAGCAGTGACTTTTTTTTCAGCAATTCGGCTGCATTGGCTTTTCTGTGAGATTGGACCAGACAGGCTGGCCTTTGCTCCGAATAAATGACACTTGGGTGCCCATGATCCTGTCACCAGCTTACTGGTATATAATTGATATTAATCCGTTAATGTTTTGTGGTGTTAATGTTATAGCTGCTCAGTGTATATCAGTATAAACCCGTGCATGTATGAAGGCAAATCTGGGTGTTAACATAAAGTTCACTGTGATGTTTGGTATTCGAAGAATGCACCTGTTGTGCAAAACACAAACAAAAGATCAGGTGCGATTTTTTTGTATTGTGATGTACCGCGAGTCATGGAGTCATGGGCACTTGCTCTTGCTACACCTTTATTGCATGGTCTTGCACTGATTACAAAAAGAAGGAAAAAAGGCTTTGGACATCTAGGAGTGCATGTAAGTGGAAGAGGGCAGTGAAAGTGTGATACACTGTATGTATGTATGATTACCATGTGAGCAGCAGTGTGATGAGATGTATTTGGTTTCAAATGAGAGACCTGGCTAGTGGGTTGGGAATTGGCGAAATGAAATGGGGTAACAAAAAGTAGTGTTAGAAGAAAGAACGAGGACGAAAGCCAGGGAAAATGCAGGTCAAAGAGGACACTTTAAGGATGAAATCTGATCTGAACCTGTGACACGTAAGTGTTTGAGAGATAAAAGAGAAACCGGATGTTAATGATGAATGTTTTTTTCTCCTTTTGAATTCGGACAGCTATCTGGTTTTTGAAGTGATTACACGTTTTTTTTTTCTTTTCTCACGCTGCATCCTATCGTCGTGACGTTACCTTCAAGAATCTTTAACAAACATAAAGAACAAACAGACCAGATGGAGAAAAACAGGACATGGATGACAAGCGACAAGAGAATATAGGAAAAGCGACGGGTGGCAGAACAAGCTCTTCACTAAACGTTTACCGACCAACACGTCATCAGGATCTGAACTTTCGCTCGAACTCGACCTGAGCACTACCAGCGCCAGGAGGCAAAGCTCACTCCGAAATCAGGTGATGACATCAGGGAGCATCATCCCTCATACAGAAAGACGTGGTCTCTCCTCAACACAAGAAACTAGACTCTTCTGAGAAACCCAGGAGCGACAGAAACTAAGAATCAAAACCAAAGATGATGTTACAGCCCCAGGGCTATGAGGGGAGGGGCGTAACATGGAATATTTGTGATGTCACAAGGGGTTGAATTAAGGGAAACTCCTCAAATTATTAATTGTGCCTCCTCTTGGTTTCTTGCTGACGTATTTGACAAACGAGACTTCCTCAGTCACTTCGAAGCGAATTTCCAAATGACTTCATGTCAGTCAGCTGCATTAACTCTATAACACACTGAATTCATCCTACTGTACAACTCTCATGGTGTACCTCATGCTCGAACTGCAATGTTCGCCAGCAAACAGCCATGTGACTGGACAAAACATTGGAGTGATGGTTTATATGTGTTCTAGAATTCAAATGATTTATACTCCGAGGTGTGTAATTGAAGTATGACCGCTTGAGACCTCGCGATCTTCTCAATTCCTTTGAGCACATTTGAAGAATTTGTACTTCCTTTAAACACAGGATAGTTTGGGGAAAGTACACCAAAACCTGGTGTAATAAAATCTGGAGACATGGCACAAGGTGAAATCTGAGGCTTTACACGCTAATCTGCCCTCTTTAACTGAAACCGTACATTATCCACCTCAGAGCAGATCTCCATGATCTCTACGTCTGCTAAGCGTCAACAACACACACGTCCACGAGTGACAGCACTTCCCGGCAATACGGCAATTCCCGGACTCCATGCCCGTGCTGATCAAACAGATCTCGCGTTTTTCAAACTCATGGTGTGTTCATGCACGGTCAGACAATCTCAGCACAGGTGTGCGCTTCTTCCTTCCTCCCAACCACACACACACTCACACATACAAAGTCAACATTTACTCCTCTATTCCTATCCTTCCTGCTCTATACCATGTCCGAGTCCACACCATTGCACTCATTTGTTTCCCTTCATACCCCTCCACATGGTTTCACTCTTCCCCACACACACTTCTCTGATAACTTCTGTACGTTTGTCTCTGCGTGTTACCAAGATATTTCCAGAACATTCCGGTCTAAGGTGGCCCGGAACGAAGCGGCAACGTGGAAAACATCATTAAAGTCTCCCGTCGTTCCAGACTTCGACCCGATTACATAATTCCACACGCAGGAGTCTCCGCACACAGATCCAGCCTTCCACATTTTCAGCATTTTTTCCACGGGGACGAAGCCGTCGGAATTCGAGCAAGAAGCTGGAGCCGTGCCCTGACTGGAGCCATTTCCCAAGGGATGTAGAAGCTCTCTGCTGTCCTTTTTCTCTCTCTTATTCTCTTTCCATTTCTTTCCCCCTGTCCTTCCTCTCAGTATTACTCTTTCTTACTCTCTATAATAATATTTAATTTGTAGTAGCAACAAAAAAAAGTAATTGTATCCGTCTCACTCTCTCTGTGTCGGAGAGACATTATAATATATATAATAATATAGAAGTATTAATATCTCTCTCTGTCTCAGAAAGCCAATTTCATGTATTATCTCGTCCATCTCTCTTTGTCTCGCCCTCTATGTCAGAATCACAATACAATGTATTAATATAACCCCCTGTCTCACTCACTCACTCTCCCTTTGTCAGAGACCCAATATAAGGTATAAATTTCTCCCCCTGTCCCACTATGTTTCACTTTCTCTCTTTATCTGACGGCAAACAATATAGTAATGTCTCCCTGTCTCACTATCTCACTTTCTGTCTCACTCTTTCTCTTTGAGAACCGTTATAATGTATTAATATCTCCCGGTCTCACTCTCTTTCACTCTGTATTAGAGAGCATACAATATATTAATGTCTCCTCCATCTGACTATATCACTCTCACTCATCTCATTCTGTCTCACTTTCTATGGCCGAGAGCACACAGTGCATTCATATCCTCACCTGTCTCACTTTCTCACTCTATGTCTCACTGTTAACCGCGGTCATGCTGGAAGGTTTCATTGGTTTGATAATAAATACTAAAAATAAAAAACTATATTGCTACTGATTGCTACTAGTCACACGTTTTTTGTTTTTTACCTTATGCTATATTGATATATACACCATATCACACTGTCTCACTGTCTCGCTCACATTTTCTATGGCAGTGAACACACAATGCATTAATATCTCCACTTGTCTCACTCCCGCTCTCTGTATCAAAAACCCAACGTAATGAATTGATATCAACCCCATCTTACTCTCTCTCTGTCTCATTTTCTATGGCAGAGAGCACATAATGCATTATTATCTCCCTTTGTCTCACTATCTAACTCTGTCTTACTCTCTGTTTGACGGAGAGACAATATTATATAATAATATCTCATTGTCTCATACCCTGTCTCATTCTCTCTGTCTCACCCTCTCATTCTCTTTGTCTCACCCTGTCTCATTCTCTCCGTCTCTCCCTGTCTCATTCTCTCCGTCTCTCCCTGTCTCATTCTCTCCGTCTCTCCCTGTCTCATTCTCTCCGTCTCTCCCTGTCTCATTCTCTCCGTCTCTCCCTG
>JAOVVA010000033.1:2508675-2523360 GCA_028565275.1 Leiocassis micropogon
ATATAAGCAAAGTAATAAAAAAAATTGTCAAGTTTCATGTTTACATCTAAGGTGTGGAAAAAAAAGAAAGAAAGTGCATCATTTTTGTTTTTAAAAAGGTTTAAGTTAATGAGGCTTATCCTTAGATTGATGATTAACGCTGTGTTAATTAGCTTCAGGAATAATTATGCTAACGGAAAGTCCTCACATGAATCAGACGTGTGTGAGCGTTAACAAAAAAAAAAAAAAAAAAGTAGTAGACAGGCATGTCTGAGTAATTAAAAAAAGGTCAGTTTCAGGACTCGTGTGACATTATTAACTTTATTATTACAGACATCGCCTGAAACCGGAACGTCTGACACGTCTAACGGGGAAAAAAGCCCCAGAAAAGGTAAACTCTAGACAGGAACTAAACATTTGCAATATTTATTGTGGGGAAATTTCAGTCGAGGTTTCATTTCCTGTGGTGTGATCAGTAAATGCTGCTTGGTGCGTACCACAAACATGTAAAAAAACAAAAAGGTACATGAAAAATACAATAGTAGAGCTGATTAGCATAAAAAAGATAAATCTCAGGTTTAAGACCAATTGTTCATTCATCTGAAGGCTAAGTCACAGGTGTTGCATCACGATTCGAACAGCTATAACTCTTACACAAGTACTAAACACTAAAGTATCTAATGAACACTGTCTAATCTAATGTGTAATCCTCTGCTCCACACTCCAGTCCAGTAGGTGGCGGTATAGCACCAACGTGAGCGTTTGTGGAACTAGGAAGCGGTTAGTTTTATGTGTAAAAGCTTTAATGTGTGTGGTTTTTTTTTTTTGTAAGATTTCAGACCATTTGATGTTTATAGGTTATTTAAGTAAACTCTCAAAGTGAGAATCGATTCTGAATCGAAAAATGACCCGATGTTTTTTGTTTTTTGTATGAAACACGAGATTTAAACAATCATAAACACTAGTTACACAACATTACAATGCTTATTAGATACTTTTAGCACAGGTAGTCCCTGACTTACAAACAAGTTCCGTTCTCAAAGCACGTTCGTAAGTCGGATTTGTTCTTAAGTCTGCCAAAGTGAGTCTTATACGCCTTTGACATGAATATACAACGTAAAGCACACCAATCCACTTGATTAAATCTCTGTCCTTTTTTCCCCCACACTGCCATCATGTGGACAAAAACCATAACCGCGCCTAAGGAAATGAATCTCACACGTCTATTGTAACAGTGTTGTCTCTGCGCCTTTAAATCGCGACGAGAATCCCGAATGCCATTTTGTCTCAGAGCTGTTTTCCACTGTATTGGACTGTGAGGATTTTCTGAAATTTGGATTATTCACCATCGGACAGCTTTACAGGACAGACATTTTTTATCATCATGCTCCCGGACTGATTCATTGAAACCGGTGAGGCCGACTTATTTCTCCCGCACCCCCCGTTCGTTCGTAAGTCGGGAACATACTGTATTTTTAATTCTTTAAAACTGAAAAGCTGTTTGAGACAAAATCAGGCAATAAATGCCAGCACAGGCATCACCAGTCTAACTCAGAATTCTCATCTCTAGTGTCTAATTTCAAGCAATTTTACATCTGATCGAAGTTAAACGTGATCCTTTGGTGCAGCGCTATTACAAAAAGAAAAAAAACAAAACAAAACACTTTTTACCCTACTAAATAAAGAGCAGGAAAAAAATAGTTATATCTTTTCTTAAAAGAAAAAAAATATTGTCCAAATCTAATTCCAATCCCTTTATTTATTGTTTGTTTGTTTATAAGGCAGCTTTCGTCTCTGTATGTTCAGCACAATTCTCAAAATTATGATTTTTTTTTTTTGGTTTTTAACTCTCTAGCCTGGTGTAATCTTGCGAAACACACTTCAAGAGACGGACAACTGTAAAAACAGTGTCAGAAGTCTGATTTAGAGCTTCAGAGGTCACACTACCCTGTGAATAGTGCCGAAGTGGAGGCTTTGTGCTAGGAATTCTGGGTCGGAGGCCGGTTTCCACATGCACTCATCATCTCCAAAGGGACAACAAATCTCAGGCAGAGCTCCACACACACACACACTCACACTCACACTCACACTCACACTCTCGCACATGCTCACGGACAGACGTGGCTGTCAGAAAAGAACGAGCCCTGGCAGAAGCACTGGCGCAGACCCACGCTACTGACTCACTCGCTCGACTCTCCGACCCAGAACATCAGCGCTGTGTAGGCACCGCAGCTACATGCAGGACTGCTCCTGGATCAGCACCGTGTAAACAAACACACACACATACACAACATGGCAGCTTTTAACTCGGCATGCTCACTCATGAGTCACAATGCATGAGTGTGTGTTTGTTAATCCTGAGATTATGTGATGTGTAAAACCGTAATCATAAGACTAGACATGTCTGATTATCCCAAATTTTTATTTACTTATTTTTTTAACATCAAGACAAAAAAAAACCCCAAGAAATCGGTCATGTGCAGGAAACGCTGCACTGGAGATAAACAAATAAACAATCTAAAAGTTTGTGTTTTTCAGCTTTTTTTTTTTTGTCTGATTCAGATCTCCGACGTGCAACTGCAACATCCGGCTTCGTCCTGAGGAAATCAATTCGATTTGATGACATGACACGTCTAGTTCTCCAGTTAACGTTTTTGAAGTGTGTGTGTGTGTGCGTGTGTTTTTATGCATATGATGTTGATCCTTAACAGCAGTGTGACGTGTCTGACTGAGCACCAATGTACTGATGTGTGGTGAGATAAGAGAAAGTCAGGAACTCGCCTCACACAGTTTGTTATTGATATTTTTATTTATTTTTATTATATGGTTTTATTTGATACTGAGTGATCTATATTGGAATGGGAAACAAATCATAAAAACTGTGACCAAAAACAAAACCTGTTTCCCTCGTCAATTTTAATATTTATGCATGCTTTCGCTTCGATGTTTACGTTCAGATTTTAGTGGACACCTTTATGTTGCACGTGATTAGCAAATGCTGCGCTCGACTCAACTTGGACAAGAGAAACTGGCACTTAAGGATGACATCGTTTTTTAACCTCTTCAGTTAGCAACAATCTAGAGCTAACGGACAGCCTTCATGACTTTGCTAGCAGGAATTCTCAAAGTTTTCTCTGTTACCACCAAGCTAGCTAGACAGCTAACACGCTCCTGACTTGAAGGGGTTTTATCAATCTACCTAGTTGATTTGATTTGAATAATTTATTTCGATCATGAAATAATAAAACGGAAAAAATAAAATAAACAAACAAAAACTACTATGTTCAAGAAAGAAGTAGCAAGAAGTATAAACGCCAGTTAACCACAGTCCGTCTTACAGATTCAACAAGCGGATGTTTTCTTTGTTTTTTTTCTTAGTCAAAGTACAGAAAGTCACAAGTTTTAGTTGAACAAGCTTCTGTATCTGATTCAATCCGTACCAGAGTATTCTGAGACTCGGGTTCCCTCGGTTCCCGTACCTGGAACGACTGATTGTGTTTTCTCTGAAAAAAACAAAACAGAAATGTTCGCGGAAACAATCCCAGGTCCCTAAAAGTAAACACCTCCACCACCCTGAACATCCAACTCATCGAGAAAACATCAAAAGAAAAGAAGTGTCATTGATTTTTGCTTTAAAATTTTTTTTTTTTTATGGAAAAACCTGACAACATTTAGGGGGCGGTGCTTTTGTGCTGTATTTTTCTCCCCCTCACTTTGTTAGCAACACAAATAGATGTCGAAAACGACGCGTTTTCCCACTTCAGAGTCAAACTGAAGTCGCAACCAGCTGTCCGAGTTTCCATATGCGTCCAACACGGACATGTCCACAACTGATTGGACAATCTCATTAAACGACCCAAACACAACACATGAGCAGAAGTGATCGTAGCAAGGTTTTTTATTTTTTAATTCCTGTTGTGTTCACACAACAGCAAATGCAAAACAAAGTTGTTTTTTTTGAGGCAGTAAAACTGATCTAATGTTAGCCGAGTTAGATTTAATTACTTAAGAATCGATGGTGATTTTATTATGATAAACCGTATTTTATTACACAGACTTGTTCAAACACATATATGCAAATCAGTCTCGCTCTGGAGTGTCTTCAGTTAAGAAAACACACACACACACACACAATAAACCACGCGCCACATGCTCTTCGTTAAGTCTTTTCATCGCTCGGGGTCGCCGGATGACGCCCCCCACGTACCCCACCCCCTCCCCCTGCAGCACCGTTAGAATAAAAGAATGGAGGGAGGGAGGGGGGGGGACGTCTCACACGTGTGCCCTTCAATCTCGAACATGACTGAGGAAATCTCTATTGTTGCTCGAGAAGTGACAGATGGGAGTTGACACCGGTGTGGGTCAGATGCCCTTTCACCCCGCAGGGACATCTGCGGGGCAGAAATACCTCCCTATTGGTTTACACACACACATACACACACATACACACACATACACACACATACACACACATACACACACATACACACACATACACACACATACACACAGGGCGGTTATGTTTGGGACTCCTGTGTGACCGGACTGAACCACATTCCTCATAGTTCCAGGATTCCAGCACTATGTTTTTTCTTGCATGTGTACAAGTGTTTGCTGAATTCTAAAAACATACTACATGTGTGTGTGTGTGTGTGTGTGTGTGTGTGTGCGCGCGTGCGTGTGCACATGTGTATGTGTGTGTCTTTAGACCAAAAAATGAAAGAGATGGCCTACAGGATTGCTGATTGATTGCTGAGCAGGTGTGTGTGTGTGTGTGTGTGTGTGTGTGTGTGTGTGTGTGTGTGTGTGTGTGTGTGTGTGTGTGTGTGTGTGTGTGTTGCTGGATGGCATCATTGTGGTATGAGGTGTTGTGCGTTCAGCTGGCTTTTGTGGTTTTATGTTAAGGTGTGTGTGTGTGTGTGTGTGTTTGTGTGTGTGTGTGTGTGTGTGTGTGTTGTGAGTGTGGATACGTGTGGGTGTAACGACTTATTTGGAAATTACAAGACTATTTAATCACAGCATGCGAGTGTTATGAGTATCTCCAACTCCACAGTACTTGATGTGAAGCAGTTCACTTTTGTACATTTTAATTAAACATGGGGTCTGAACCACAGATTCCTTTCTAAAGTGATGGGTTTACGGTTTACGGGGAATTCTGATACTATCCCGGAGGAAACCAGATATCCAACAGAAAGTCCAGAGGGAGAACGTGTGAAACTCTACACACACAGAAACCATATCGGTTACCGATACTGGAAAACTGGTTTCTGGGATGTTAAACAAAAGTGTGCATCCATGCTCACGTGATGGTTTAAAACCGGCGTGTGTGTGTGTGTGTGTGTGTGTGTGTGTGTGTGTTGCGTCTCACCACGCTGAGCTGACTCCAGGACGTCCGGATGGGTTTGTACTGCACCACGATGCGCTCGTCCGCTTTGGGCTCTCTCGACTCAGCGTCCTCATCCGAGTCGTTGTGCAGAGCCTTCTCCTGGTAGTTCTGATACAGAACCTCGTCTTCTGCAAATGAAAAAATAAAAACACACTCAGATATACAGGAGCGATTGCAGAATCTCTATTAGAGAATGTACCCTGGGTTTGTTGCCAGATCGTGTTTTTATTCTTTCTTTCATGCAGTGTCCATTCGATTATTTGGAACGCTGCTGTTTTACTGTCCTTTAGAAGTCTTTTTGTAAAAACAAACGCTTTGCCAAACACAGCGTAACACGAGTGTATCAGGTACACTCTTGATGCTCGGTCGAGAATCAGCCCACAAACCACAAAAACATCCTCGCTTTGGTCAGAAACTGACACTGATGTAGGATAGAGGACAATCGACACGGAGTACTTGGTAAATAACGAGCTGTAGGATGTGGTGAGGTGGTTTGAAGAAATGACGCCCCGTTGCTGAGGGTAAAAGAAACAAAGTGGCCGAGAACACTGAGCATGTTTGCAATGGAAATGCGGCCAGCGGTGTGAAGTGGCTGTTCGCGGGAAAAGTGGTGATTGCAGGAATTCATAAAAACGAAAGAATAAGGATCGGAATTGAAATGGTGTGGAAACGTCTATGAGCACTGGGACACCACTAACAAAAAAAACAACAACAACCCAATCCCAACTCTACACAGTGGTAACCACCATTGATTTGGTGGACAGTCCTGTAAATCACACAAGTTTCTCTTTATATTTCCACTTTAGCATCGCCTCAGCTAACTGTTCTGGGGTTGAAGTCCAAATAGTGTTAAATGGAAAACGAGTGCACTATGTAGGGTGTACAATTTCCATGTAGTGCCCTTGATCAGGGGTCAGGGAGGGATTTGGGATGCAGCCTCGTGTTAGAAGCGCGGTAGCTCCGAGCTCGCGCTAGCCATGAACAAATGGTTGATGAAGTCAAAGCGGACTCTCGCGCTCACGTTAACTAGCAGTAATGATCGAAAGATCGAAGCAACACGGATGTTTCAGGGGCAATTCGGAACGACTTAGAAGCAGATGAAATGTGTTTTCTTGCTGAACGTTCTTCCATGCCTGGGTTTGAATGTTGGGTTTTTGGCAGGCAGCTTCTCTTTCCACTCTTACCACCACTGAATCTTTTAGTGAAATGCAGTATCAGCTTTCACCCACGACTCAAAACAATACCTTTGACATGTTCGCATTCTGACATTTCTGAAAACTGTAACTTTGGTGAACTGTAATATGTTTCTCCTCGGCATGTATTTGCATCAGAAGGAAAGTTCTAGCGAAATAAAGTGAAACGGGGAGGAGATCAGAGGTCCACTGAAAGACGTCATATCTACCTCTACCCTTATGACCTAATGACCTTATGAAAAGCTTCCAGATCTAATTCATGACTTTTTCCCTCGTCCATATTTCTTCCTGTTAACGTCCTACTTTTATGACGCCTCTTAAACAGCTAATTCCTGCACTGATCTCTGTTTTGATGATGATGTGAACATTGCAGCGGTTTAAAACCCGACTATCTGATTACATCGTGAATTGCTTACGGGTATGTCTGTCTCTTTAACTACGTCTTTGACAAGCTGTTCAGATGCATGACGTTGTATCTACGAGGAAATCACACCTAACTTTGTTTGTTTCTGACTGCATTCATAGAACACTCGGGATCTCTGCATGAAGGTTGCCGAGATACGTTTAAAAAAATAATAATAAAAATCAGCCCAAATTAAACTTTGATGTCATTATTATGACAAATGTTAATGATTTATGAAAGATTATCCGCTCAGTGTGGATCACATTACTCATATACTACCTATGACATAACCAGTGAACATTGGTACGAGACATTATCATTAATAGCCTAGCAGCGTGACTGAGCGTAACCGTCTTTCAAGTTCGAAATCATAACCTTGACATTTATGGCGGCGATCGTGAGACGACAACAAAAACACGAAACATGTCTTTCTTATCACTTACTTGAAATCGCAACATGTGAAACCTGATCTCTTTTTGGTTTCGATTTTAAGTAATGATTCTGAACAACTTGGCAGTTTTGGCAAAACAAAGGGAATGCCATTGTGATCATAGAAAATGGAGACAAACTACGCTTAGTAACTTGTAAGAAAATGATACAACATTCACCATGTACAAGCTAAACTTAATATTAATAGTATGGATTTATACAAAAACTTACTAAAGCCTTTTTTAGACGGTATAATAAATGCGCACCAAGCAACCAGCGAAACAAAAACGTGTGACTAGTTAACAATCAGTAGCAATATCGTTTTATTTTTAGTATTTATTATCAAACCAATGAAACCTTCCAGCATGACCGCGGTTAACAAATCCACAGCACAAAGTCCACCTAGATAAGCTTACACCAAAACGAAAGTAACCACACGCACCTCACGTCCTTTCCTTTTCATCGGCTTAGTTTTTCTGCTTCATGAAACCATACTGTAAATGTCCACACCTACAGTGTACAGTGTGTTTATAAGTTTGTGTTGTGGGTCTTACCCTCACTGTCAAATGTCCTTTGTGACTGCAGTCTTTTCTTCTTCTGTCCATTCTGCAAAAAAATAGATAATAATTAGCCATTGGTCTGTTCTGTTGTGTTAAAACAGTCTTAAAGGGCTAACGACAAATCAAATCCAATTAAACAGCTCATATGAGTTTAATGAATTATTGGCGAAGTTATAAAAGTAATAAGAAGAAAAAAAAAAGTATAATCATTGTCGCTAAATATCCAAAAGCTGATATCCATTAGTTAAAAGACTTGAAACACGTGACTCTATTCCTCAATCTAGCTCTTCTGTTCACACTGTCCCGTCAAATTCTGAAAGGCGGACATTAGCGGACACGGCTCCTTTCTACCTGCGGTGACCCTTTCTACCCTTTGACCTCTGTGACCCCTTTATAGGACCTTTGCTTCTTTTCATGGAAGTGTCTAAGCTAATTTAAGAACACTGCAGTGCTTAGAGCGTCCTGAAAGCTATCATGTCCTTAAGTTCTCAAGTTGCTGTGGTGAGCTTGGACACTATTCCTACTGTAGATGCTACACTGAGACAGAAATCAGTGGCTGGTTCATGACATCATCCTGGATTTAATCTCTCATATTTATTGCTGCTGTTACTTCACCATATTTGGCAGACATGCGTGAGATATTAGATGTGCTCTTTTATCTCTTTAGATAAGAAAATCAGACAGAGTCTAAAGATCGCGACAAACAGAGGGACAACAGTGTGTGCTGACTAGAGCCGGGGAAGATGAGAATAGACGGAATATAATTATTGTAATTTAATGATCTCGCCGCGCTTAGAAAATGTTCTGAAACAAAAACAATCATCTATATCATGATTCATATTCATGTTTCTAAAGTATCAGTATTGACTCGGGGTGTTCAAGTCAAAGCAGGACTTTTGATTGCGCAGAATAACAGTTATGAGAGTAAAATCATCCTTTATTTCTCTATATAATCTCCTGCTACACTAATGCACTCTACCCCAGTGTTTCACTAGTGCTTGGACGCCATCAAAGTAGAAAGTTCTCAGTACACCAGATCCGTGATTGGACTGCTATCTTTGCTGGCCTCCCAGGAACTCCTTAATGTTTAGAAATGGCTAGGAGTGAGGTCAGAACTGTTTGGGGGATGTGGGAATAACTCCCAGCCGAGTTCCTGTAACATGCAAGTGGTGTTGGTGAATGATTGGGTGTACAGTTCCCACAGACAGATGCGTCTCTTCTGCAAGTTGGTGACAAGTTATCCGTTGACTATCAAAGACTAGGCGTTCTACTTGCTGAATGTTTACAGGAACGACTGCTGAGAAATTTCATCACAAGTCCCGGTTTGACTTGAACGCCCTTCGTATTTTATCATATCGACCCTTGGTGCTGATACAAAAACATTCTATGGTCAATGTGTGTACAGTATGTGTCGGAGTGTACTGAAGAGATTAGGCTGAAGACATGAAGGACAGGCAAGGAAACAAAATTTTAAAATCAAGTGACGTCTTGTATTTATACTTTATAATGATCATAGCAAATAAACAGGCATTCTCAGCTTATTATGAAGCATTCCAGCCAAATATCAACTAAGCCATAATTACCATCAGCCCTGTGTTCGGTGATCTGTAAAACAGCACTTTGAATCTAATTGCCTAAACAATGGCACAAGATCGTATTTCAGGTAGGCAGCGACTGTTTCGGCTTCAAGTGGATTTAAGTCTAATGACAAAATGTTCCTTGCACTTCTGGTCATATGACACGGCCTGTTAAAGTACATACTGTTCTTGCACCCATTAAATAAAACTAATTCCTTATCATCATTTTATCATGAGATACAGATTTAAAATAAGTAATATAATAATGGTTTCTTAGTAGTCTGAGTGAAAGGTTTCTACTTCAATCCCTTTCCAGTCTAAGAGGGCCTGGGGCATATCTCCGTGAACTCAGGGCACAAGGGCAGGGTACACCCCGGATGGGATGCCAACTCATCGTAGGGCACAAGCCCACACTTGCCCACACCCTCATACAATCATACACTATGGGCAATTTGGAAACCCCAATCAGCCTACACTTCATGTCTTTGGAATGTTGAAGGAAACCCATCAAGCACAGGGGGAACATGCAAGCTCCGCATACACACATAGACCAAAAGACAAGATTTGAACCACCAACCCTGAAGGCTTAAGGCAAAAGTGCTAATCACTGAGCCATTGTGCCAATTGAACATTTTTTCAAAAAGTGTACTGATTTTCTCCGACCTGGGAACAATACACAAGGTCTATCTTTGATTTGTCCTTCAAGGAAAATGCTTTAAAGGCCTACGTTGGACCCCATATCAGGAGGTTTTTAAATTTAAGACTCCAAAGCTTGCTGGCTGGTAAGCTAGCTAATAATCAGTTCTGTCCTTTTAGATTTTGCATGTACTACCAACAATTGGGAAAATCATTAAAAAGTAACTAAAATTTGTCCATTTTGCTTCCACTTCAGAAATCAAGAACTAAAAGCTTTGTAGTTTAGATTGCGTCTAAATCGAGTATCATTCAAAACTGTAAAACTGGTTCTACATGGTTCTATAATTTCTACATAAAACCATAATACACAGGTTTCCATTTTTAAAAAAAAAAGGTCCTAGGTAGAACCTCTCCAGAAAGATAGTACTGATAAGTGTGGGAAACCAAATTTAGCACCAGCTACAAGATGCTCCTGATTCCAATAAAGCTGCACTCACCTTGCTTTTGGAGGGTCGTGGACTCCGGGGTCCTTCTTTCATCTCTGTGACTCTTGGCAGGTTAGAAGGGACTTCCAGTTCTACACCGCTGACCACGGCCCGGCGATATGACGTGGACCTCAGGCCCCTCCTGAACAGCCCAGGAGCATCCTCACTATCTGCCTCTTCATCTTCCTTAGTGCTGGAGAAAAAGGATCCGCTCTCCACCATGCTGCGGGCACGGAGGTTACGTTTGGAAGGGTCCATCAGCCCGCCAGACTGTCCGGTTTTGCCTGGTCGTTTGTCAGATGCCAGGTTGTGAGGAATGAGCTGCTGGGTGCCCAGCTTTAATGCAGCAGGGCTGTGGGTACTGAGGACCATGCGGGGCAGGGGCGACTTGACGTCCGAACCCTGGGAGGAGATCGAGGACTGACGTGAAACTGGAAGTACGGCGCTGTCTTCAGATGGAGACAGGGATTGTTCGGTTGGTGTGCTGGGAATGGAGGAGGAGGAAGAAGAGCAAGAAGAAAGGGAACGAGTGCTGGACATGGAACTCTGAGATGAAGCTCGAAGAGCAACTGGAGAGGAGAGCTGTGGGGAATTCAATAAGGGGGAGGTAGGTTTCTGTGGGGTTTGAATAACTGATGCTGGGAACGAGTCTCCGAAAACAATCTGCTCGCTCTGGGAGACAAGGGTAACTGGGCTGGATAGTCGCTTCAGAGGATCATGATCTCTTTTGGTCTTAGTTTTGATCGAGCCATTTGCAGTTTTTGTAGATTGAGTGCTTTTTGAGACCTGGTTACTGTCCACAGAGTCTTCATTATTATTATTCTCTGATCTGAATCTAGCCAGGGAAAAGCGTCCACTGGATAGATGCCCAATACTAATGCTCCTCACAACGCGAGTCTTACGGGCAGGCTTGTTCAAAACATGTTTAATCACCATGGTTCCTTGTGTCGTAGTGATCGTCTCTGCAGGCTGCGTGAGAGTGAAAGAGCACTTGTCCTCCACAGGGAAATCGGTCATGAGGACACCGTCAATCTGATAACTCAAAGGTCTCGGTTTGGGTTTCAGGTTGGCGTTCGAGACCTGGTCCGTGGCACGCTTTTTCCACAGAGGAGCGATGAAGTTGCTGTTGCTGCAGTTGTTGTTGTTGTTGTTGTTGGAAAGATCGACCTCGTTGCTAAAATCCATCGCAAGGTATCCGCGCAAACATTGCAGCCTGAAGCAAAACCAAGACAAGATTAACTGCGGTGAACCACAGTTTCCTGTTACTTTCCCTGGTCACTGATTAACCAAATGGAGTTCCCTGAAGTAAAGGGCTGAACAAGGCTTTTTAAAGAGGTATTAAGTGAAAGGAAGTTATACTGTCTCTGAGAGCTTATAGAAAAAAAATAAAGGTGAAAAGTATATTTTGAGCTTTGAAATTAAGGTACCAAACTGCAGTTTTTCATGTTGCCTGGGTGGTAGCATTAATTGAACAAGTTCTGTATACTTAGTAACCATCAATCACATTTAAGAACAAAACTTAAGGTACATAATCAGAGCTTAGGGACCACAGACATACAGTATGTTGAAAAGTACAGTGTGCCACCATTATTTCTGAAAGCGTGCAAGAGTGATATGATCAAATGCTTTTTTTTTTTGTTTGTTTGTTGTTTATTTATTTATTTAAAAACAAACTAGAATATCCTAAATAAACATGTACTCAAAGCAACAAGTACAGTGTACCACCATTATTTCTGAAAGCGTATAAGAGTGATATGATCAAATGCACCTTTTTCTGTTATTTGTTGTTTATTTATTTATTTAAAAAGAAACTAGAATATCCTAAACAAACATGTACTGAAAGCAACAAGTACAGTGTGCCACCATTATTTCTGAAAGCGTATAAGAGTGATATGATCAAATGCACCTTTTTTGTTATTTGTTGTTTGCTTATTTATTTATTTATTTAAAAAGAAACTAGAATATCCTAAACAAACATGTACTGAAAGCAACAAGTACAGTGTGCCACCATTATTTCTGAAAGCGTATAAGAGTGATATGATCAAATGCAACTTTTTTGTTATTTGTTTGTTGATTTATTTATTTAAAAAGAAACTA
Source organism: Leiocassis micropogon (assembly GCA_028565275.1). Classification (NCBI taxonomy): domain Eukaryota; kingdom Metazoa; phylum Chordata; class Actinopteri; order Siluriformes; family Bagridae; genus Leiocassis; species Leiocassis micropogon. The sequence goes on from JAOVVA010000033.1 coordinate 2,521,421, forward strand.
GGATATCCTAAATAAACATGTATTAGGAGCAACAAAGAAAAGTACAGTGTGTCCCCCTTATTTCTGAATGCCTTCAAGAGTGAGGAGTGAGTGACGCTCTTTTTTTCTTTATTTATTTATTTATAAACAAACCAGGATATCCTAAATAGGCATGTATTGAAAGCAACAAGAAACGCACAATCTCACACCAGTATTTCTGAAAGCATACAGGAGTGATGTGATCAAATACATGCCAATTATTTGTTGTTGATTGAATTATTGAATTTTTTTTTTTATTTATTTTTTTTCACTAAACATCTAGGATATCCCTAACAAGTGTGCATTGAAAGCAACAAAGAAAAGTGTGTCACCATTACTTCTGAAAGTTTATCGATGTGATTAAATGCTTTTGATGTTGTTGATGAAGATGATGATTGAATCATTTATTTATTTATTTACTGATTGATTTAAAACCCAAAACTGAACAAATACTGTATGTGTCAGCTCTTTCTGAACTCCACACTTGATAAATTCACAGCAGTCACTGTTTAACCAAGACAAAAATAAATTCCCTTAAGGAAGGTGTACATGCATATATATATGTGTGTGTGTGTGTGTGTGTTGTGTTTGGGAATGCGTATGTGCCTGGCTTTTAGAATAAAGTCACATCAAAGGAATGCCAGCTTGAATCGCTTTTAAAGCTGGAAAGATTAAAGACCAAAGTTACACAAGGTGTATAAATTAGAGCACACACTGTACTGGTGCGTGTTGGTGTTATGAAACAGAGGCGCACACTCGGCAACAGTGTTACATAATAGAATTTCTGCGGATTGAAGCACACTGAAAGACTTTACCTCTGAGTGCACTTTACCTTGACGCGTCAGCTCATGACCCGGTTCCCGCGCGCAGCTCCGGTTCTGTAAGCGCTGCTTCACACACACACACACACACACACACACACACACACTGATCAGATCCCGGGTTCAACAGACTGCACCGCTGTGACTCCACATCCTCACGCGCCGCCTCGCACACACTGAGTGACGGAGCTCTGTTGCACGCGAGCGCGAGATTGTCCCAAGTTTTGGTGACGTCACGCTCACGCCCATCTTTCACTTTGATGTTGCACTTCGGTGTTGCACAACTTTCCTTTTAAGTTCCAGACCATTTGGAAATGATGAGGGGGGGAAGAAAAAAAAAAAACAAATAATTAAAACCCGCTTAAAACGTTTTATGAACATTCCCGTTTATTTTACAGTATATTTGTATTTAATAATAAACCGTCCATCTCCATCTAGAAACTTCCATAGACCAACTGGTGACCAGTGTATTTATTCCCATTTTTACAACTGTGGTAGGACCTCACACGCTACAGGCAATTTGGGAACCGCAAGTAGCCGAACCAGCTGGACTGTGGGAGGAAACCAGAGTACCCGGAGGAAACCCACCATGCACAAGGAGAACATCGAACGAGGTGGGAATTGAACCCAGACCCTGGAGGTGCAAGACGACAGTGCTATCCACTCCGAAACCATGTCACCTTAATAACTCATGGCACAATCTTCTGTAGTCTATCCACTAATATTAATCTTCATTCGTCGATATCTGCACATCTTTATTTCATTCCCTTTATATATATATATATATATATATATATATTGACACTCCCATGTCTCCCATCCAATAGTTTTACTCATCGTCGATAACACATAATCCTGTACAGGGGCCTGGAGCCTATCCCAGGAGACTCAGGGCATGAGTTGGGATGGATGCACTCACACACTCACTTACACACTACGGGCAATTTGGGAATGCCAATTAGCCTAATATGCATGTCTTTGGACTGTGGGAGGAAACACACCAAGCACATGCAAACTCCATGCAATCTATCCATCTATCTATCTATCTATCTATCTATCTATCTATCTATCTATCTATCTATCTATCTATCTATCTATCTA
>JAOVVA010000033.1:2537289-2548166 GCA_028565275.1 Leiocassis micropogon
GTGTGTGTGTGTGTGTGTGTGGTCGTGTGTGTGTGTGTGTGGTCGTGTGTGTTAACACGCAGACTAGAAGCATACTACCCAGCATTTATTCATCTTATTCATCTCTTAATAACTCCATCACAAAGCTCTTCATCTTATGTTTTATATCAGGATAGAGTTTCACTCCCAGTCACAGCTCACTGACTCCATCTCTCTCACTGAACACACACACACACACACACACACACACACACACCCACACAGACACACGCAAAGAAAAAAAAAAAACCATTGATAGCCTATAGAATCATTTCATTCCTCGCCTTCCATTGTTTCTATCTCATGTTCCTCGCGCTGGTGTGATCAGTCTCCCGCTGTGAGCCCGGACAGTGATTTAAGAGTTGCATAAAAGAGTGAAATATTCAGATGGTAAAATCAGCTCAAGAAAAAAACTGTAATGCTGCAACACTGTGTCACAAGAAAGCAGCAAATATGGTGCTAGTTTAAAACCTGGACTATTTAGTCCCCATGTTAACAAAGAATAAGGCTGCAGAATATAGCAGAGGGTAAAACAATATGGATTAATAAATTCCTTTATCCTCTGAATAGTTAAAGTTTCGGTGTATTGTTCTGTTTGAATGATAAACACCAGGATTTGATGCCAGGATAAACCGTGTTTATTGCTCTGATTATTGGTGTACACTATTGTACACATCATTTGTGAATGTATTTCTGTATGAAAATGTATTTCACTGATATTAGAGCAAATGTACACTGTGAGTATGAGGATGAGGACTCATGTGGTTATCTGGGAAGAACCTACTGTATACAGCTTGGCTTTTAAATTTAGACAACACATGGATTTCCATGGACCCTGAGATTCCACTGATAATGGGAATAATCACCTAATCAGGATAAAATGCATCATGTAAACACCTCAGCTGGAGCAGTCTGACCTGATTTGGCCTGATCTGAATTAAGATTCAGTCAGAATGAGAGGGAGGTGTAAACCTGTAATAATCCATTCAGTAGGTAAATATTATCCATGTAAACACCTCGTCTGATTGTGTCTCTTTTGGCGGAATAGATACACTATATGCACAAAAGAATTTTTCCAAACCTGCAATGACATTGTATCCAAATACATACACTTTAATATGGAGTTGGTCTCCCGTTTACAGCTATAACAGTTTCCAATCTTCTTGGAAGGCTGTCCACAGGATTTTGGAGTGTTTCTGTGTCCATTCATTCTGTAGAGCATTTATGAGGTCAGGCACTGATGTTGGATGAGAAGGTCTGGCTCGCAATCTCCGCTCCAGTTCATCCCAAAGATGCTCAGTGGGGTTGAGGTCAGGGCTCTGTGCTAGGGCCGGTCAAGTTCTTCCACACTGAGTCATCAAACCATGTCTTTATTGTCCTTGCTTTGTGCACAGGGGCGGAGTCATGTTGGAATAGAAAAGGACCTTCCCCAAACTGTTGGAAGCATGGCATTGTCCAAGATGTCTTGGTATGCTGAAGCATTAGGATTGATCTTCACTGGGGATAAGAGGCCTGACTGAAACACCTGAATTCAATAATTAACACGTTTCTTTAAATAGTTTTGTCCATATAGTGTAGATTCTTTCTGCTCATGTTTGCCCCATGTTGGGGTAATATTAGGTGATGTGATGGGTTCCCTGGAAGTACATTTTTCTTCCATTCATGACCACTAAGCTCTGTGGGAGAAAAAAAAACTCCACTGGGTCTCTGGCTGAGGAAGGAGCACTGATTGGTCCACATTTCACATGTACTGCAGTAAAGCATCTAACCAACCATAGATGAGACTGAATCCAGGTAACCAGTCATAGTCGCAGAAGGCAGGATTTGTCTGTTAAGATGAGAAGCCTAATCCTTTAGATCTCTGGCAGATTAAACATTTGAGGCAGATTACACATTCAGGGTTCAGCAGGCTAAACCACTTTGCACATGACAAAAAAAATACATTTTAATGAAAAGCTTTGAACACATGACACATCTTATCAGATCAGTGTCCGTGTAAACAGTTAAACTGGAACCACTAATCAGATGATCTGATTTTAATCGGATTGAAGAAAACTTTGTCCATGTAAATATAGCTAATTATGTCTTTTGATGATAAAACACCTCCATGATTCTTATTCATTTAAAATTCCCCATTTCATTATGGTGCTCGGACATTGCAAATCCATTGTTGAAAGTGATCTCTGGTTCTCCAGATCTCATGCCATCCTATGAGACAAAGGGTTAAGAGTAAGAGACAGCCAGAGAGACTGAGTAAGTAAACACTGAAACAGACTCGCATCGATCGATCGATCGAACAGCAATGAAGACAGGATTCCGCCTGAGAAGACGAGAACAAGATGATACAGCTTCCTGGAAGACGAGAGGAAAAAAAGTAGGACATTCAGCAGAGAGATAGTAAAATCCTTGTCACATTTTAGCTCCCCATTCAGTCAGAGCGTGGTGTTGTGTCTAGATAGAGTTCATCCTCTGGGACTTCCTGTCTGTCTCCGACTGCAGTGAGCCCCCGCAGGCAGCGCGCTCAGAGAACCTGAACTAATTACACATCACCTCCTCTGTTAATTGACAAATAAATGAAATAGTCTGATAGTGCACACACACACACACACACGCACACACACACAAAGCAGCAGCACTTTCCATCCTTTTTCCAAGATTTTCTCATAGCACATATTATATACTGTACAGTATATTGTCTATTATTATTATTATTATTATTATTATTAATAATAATAATAATAATAATAATAATAATAATAATAATAATTAAGAAAGACAAATATAGTTACAATAAGGGGAAATCAAGGCTGGTCTAGATCATGGACATTCACTGTCTACTTCGTTCCTTTGTACTCTGTTTGATCACCATCCTCTCCTTTGTTTTGTTTTTGTCTCTTAAAAATTAATAAGAAAAGAGAAAGAAACTTCAAAGCTGAAGCCTTTCCTCTGTTTTAGAAAACTGAAATGAACTACATGACCTCTAACTGTTACACAGCTCCGACACTGGAGACTCTGTCCATTAATATTAATTAAACATACATGACGAAAACTATTCACTTAAAGGGATAGTTTGGGTTTTTGTCAAGCCTGTATTAAATCAAAATTGAGGTCCATATAAGTACTATTAGTTACTTTACAAGTCTTGGGTTTTAGGAAGCATTAGAGTGAGTTCTGGGGAAAGAAAAGAGTTACTTTAGTGCTAAATACACCATACGCCAGGTGCTTCTTGTGCGTATTAGCTGAACTTTAGAATGCGTTATTGCATGGAACGAGGGTTGTGGAATTTAGTCCTGATCACTTGCAACATCTGTACTTGCCCTCTGGGTGAAAAACTTCACTGACTTCAAACTTCACAGAGCAGGAAAACTTATAATAACCAAGGCTTAATGTACTGTGCTTATATACAGTATATACCTCAATTTTGTAATCAATCTGTAAATGCTACACAAGTCCATGTGAAATAGCCTATAATTCATTAGAGGGAGGGGTTTACTAAAAGATCTGCCATTTGCAGTATTAATGTCATCAGAGTTGATGTTGAAAAAAAAAGAGATGCTAAAACTATGGTACAAATCCATAGATATACAGTATCCATCCATCCATCCATCTAGGAACCTCTGCAGTCCAACTAGGGACTGTGGAGGCCAGTGGTGACCATTATATTTATTTTTACACATCTGATAGGATCAACATTCACACACTACGGGCAATTCGTGAACACCAACTAGTCTAATCTGCATTTCTTTGCACTGTGGGAGGAAACCAGAAAACCTGGAGGAAACCCACCAAGCAGTATATGAAAAATAAAAGTTAGTTTTTCTCTTTATGACCTCACCATGTTAAAAATGAAGCGACCAAATTATATCTTTGAATCTGCGCTTTTATTCTGCTTGTCTCTACAACTTTTTTTTTTTTTGGATCATCACATGGCGTAGGCAGATGGATGTAAGCATGAGTCATTTATTAACAATCCAAATCAGCAGGCAAACTCGTAGTCAAAAACAGGTGGGGGCAAAACACCAAGCAAACAGAGAAACACAGGGCAATCAATCAAATCTAAGGCAGAAGCAAAAAAAAAAGTCGAATGTAACGGAGGGAAATGCGGCTCAGAAATGCGAACTGGAATCATAAAACCTGGCGAAGATACAGTATGCGGTATGGGCCCAGGTTAGTAAATCAGGGTTAACAGGAAAGAGATGAGTTCAATAAGCAGGAGAATGGAAGCGTGACATGATGTCTGGATTGCTGGGAGGATTTGCGATGCCTCTGAGATTGGATGTGGATTTAGATGCGATGGATCTGTTGTTTGGTTTGGATTGGTTTTTTTTTATCCACCTCACCTGTTGGTGATGCTGCACCTGACACATCCCATCTTTACATCCTCAAATAATCACTGTAGTTAAATTTTTATCCTGAATCAGTCTAGTCTAATGCCACTACTTTGAAAGGGTCAGTATTTTGGGGTTAGCTCATGTAAGAGCTGTTCTCCTGATTGCTCATTCACCTGCTTGTTAAACCATCAACATTAATGCGCTGTATTCTATGAATCAATGGATACCTAATGAAGCAGAGTAAATTAAATTCAAAAGGTTACAAGTTCCCTGACAACCCAAACCTGATTCTGGAGAAATCCCTGTCCTTCATGTTTGAGTGTTTTTCTGCTCTGATGCACCTGATTCGAATATGCAGATAAGAAACGGCCCAAATCATTTAAAATTGTAATGAGTGTGTTAAACACTAAAATGTGCAGGACAGAGTGTGTTCCAGGACCAGGATCAAAAACTTGCACAGTGGAATCACAATAATAAACTGGTTGAGGCCCTGGGATGTTGATCAGACGATTCTCTTCTTGGGTTGCCTGTAACCTGTTGGGTCCTTGGGAAGGAACTTTAATCCTACGCTCCATACAACACAGACACAGTGCCGGTCCCAAGTCCGGTGAGAAAATGGGAGGGTTGCGATTGGAAGAGTATCCAGTGTAAAACCTGGTGCCAGATCTTCTGGATCAAATGATCCAATGTGTTGACCAACAGGATCAAAGAGACAAATGCAAAAACAACAACAAACTGCCCTACTGCCAAACTCATATGAAGAAATTCTATAGAATTTCCAAAAAGATATTGAACTCGGCATGATATTTTCTAAAATAAATGTATAAAAATTAGCTATGATGCTGCTAATCTAATCAAAGCTATTGTCTTGAATAATTCCTCAGACCAAACTTATGGTATGTGTGTGTGTGTGTGTGTGTGTGTGTGTGGTCCAAAGTTTTGTCAGTTCCCTGCCTGCAATTGTATTTCCTGTAATTATGTCACTTCTTGGTCACCTGACCTCCTATTTTAATAATAATAATAATAATAATAATAATAATAATAAATAAAAATTATAGCTAAACATTTTGGGCAAAAAAGAGACTGAAACCAATAGGGGATGCAAACTTTTGTACCTAATGAAAGCAAGCTAGCCTTTTGATGGTTTATTTCCCCACTGAACCTCATCTTTCATCTTCCAGAACCTGAAGCCCATCACAGCGCTTCTCACACAGGTGCACCCAACTCGTCAGGTCTGTAGGTATCAACACCTTCAGGCACATTTCAGGCAATCACTGTCGTAAGATGAGGTCATCCAGGTCATGAGCTTTGACCCCAGTGCTGTAGGGAGTGCCTGGTGGGAGGAGTGCAGTCAGCGAAGATTGAATTAATGGGTGATAAATGAATGAGTGTGGCACTGGGCACAGTGACGCTTTGAGCTACTGAATCCATGCACTCAGATTGTCCTCAGGGAGACAACCTTTGACCTGTGAGGTCATGTCGGCCAGCTTCAGGAATGCAGTGGGGTTTTTACAATATGTGTGCTGAGGACATTCCGTAGTATTGTCTGAAAACCGAACACATTCTCCTATCTGGCTTTTTGTGATGGACAGTGTTATTTCCTAACACACACACGCACACACACACACACACACACACACACACACACACACACACACCAAGTCTCTTGTTCCATCCAACAATAGAGAAGCAAAATTTTGGTGTTGCTAAGCAACCACAGCACACACCTCTGGAATAGACGAACGACTTTAAAAAAGAAAAAAGCAACACAAACACACAGACACACAGAGCTCAGAGTAAAGACCTTTTCCTGTCAGCTTCGTAGTTTGTCATTTCCTCCTGCGTGGCTCCGATGGTGCTATCCGTCTGCACTGCTATCGCTCATAAGGACATAAAGTCCTCTTTTGATTCAGGTATCCTGACGAACCAATTAGCCAATCAGGTGAAAAGAACAGAACATCATGTAGTGGTGCAGCTTTATTGATTGTGGACATCAGTGAGTCTTCAAAATGTTCGACTCAAGTACCCCCTATGGTGCCCACACGCATATTGTTCTTAATCATGGCCCTATCACTACCGTGAAGCAGGAACAGGTCCATGAAATGTCTCAGTTATCAGATGACCAAAGTCAGGGCCGAGTGATACAATGACATGATATTGATAGTGTTATATATTAATAGGAATCAGTGCCTTTAAAACTCCATTAGTCCTCTCAGAAACAAGTAACACTACTTATTCGTAATAGTGTGCTTGTTAAGTATATGTGTTGTTTCTATAGTAACAACTAATTCACTTTCTTTTATGTCTTTGGACATACAAAGCCAGAGAACCTGGAGGAAACCCACCAAGCACGGGGGAGAACATGCAAACTTCATCCACACAGACCCCGAGGTGGGAATCGAACCTGGACCCTGGAGATGCAAGGCGACCACCGTGCCATTTGGGAGAAAAAATTATTTCATTTGTCACAAAGAGTCTCCAGTGTCAGGGTTCTAGATCAGTCAGAGGTAAAGCTGTAACCCTATGTCAAGACAGATGGGTTTACACTTTTCCAATTTGTTTTAGTCTGATTAACTTTAGAGACTGGTGAGGGAACAGGCCTGGTTCGATTCCCATCTCAGTGTGCATGGAGAATGCATGTTCTCCCTGTGCTCGGTGGGTTTCCTCTGGGTACTCCTTCCACAGTCCAAAGATATGAAGATTGGGCTAATTGGTGTTTCCAAATTGCCCGTAGTGTGTAAATGAGTGTGTGAGTGTGTGCCCTGCGATGGATTGGAAACCCATCCGGGGTGTACCCCAACTCAAGCACTAAGTTTCCTGGGATAGGCTCCAGGCCCCCCATGACCCTGTATATAGGATTAAGCGGTACAGACGATGAGTGAGGGTCAAACACACAGCTGAATTGACCTACAGTTCAAACTGACCCCAGTCATCAGTGTGACGAGACAGACAGAGTGTTTGAGTGGACCTTGGACCTTGAATGATCATTCCCAGCTCTTGAGGCATCATACTTTAATCTGCTGGCTGTGAATACCCAAGATTTTTGTGTGGCTTCTTTTACAGAAGCCTTTAGAGCGTCTAATCACAGAATTTGCTCAAGATTTAATCAGTGCACCTTAAGGGTTTGGTTTGTTAGAGTCGGTAGGCACCTAGAATAATCAAGCATGACGTAACCAATCCGTGGAAAAGTTGTTGGTTAATGAGTTCACATTGTACAGTATACTGAAATACGTTTGTCTTAATGATTTTTATTCTAAATAATAATAAAAAGTTTAAATATTTGCGTAAGGAAAATCCTCCCAAGTGTTTTGTTTTTTTAGAAACTGTATCACCTAGTCCACTGTTTCTTCTTGAGGTCCACTGGCCTGAACATTTTAGTGCCTTCTCACACCAGATTTAACTAATCAGCTACTTAACAACTTTTCCTTAATGGAAGTGGGAGTGGTAGAACATGGAAAACACTGAAATATACACGATCCTCCAGGAATAAGTTTTAGTCCCACTGATCTAGTCACATGGTTCCCAACCTGGGGTCCAAGAGGGTGTGGCAGGCTTTGTCTGATTTGAGGCTGTGTGGCTGGCGGAATTATATTTGCACATGTCAAATTAGATCATAATTATGCACTTATAGTATAATTAAAAGTCTGCATAGAAAACTGTTTAAGTTTATTCTTTTGTTTTGTGTTTGAGGACTGGGTTCGGTTAGGGTGGGGTGTTGTGGTGGGGTCAGCTTTTCTTAGATAGGGACAGAAGAATAAAGTTTGGGAACCATTGGCTTAGTCAATATGATTTTTTTTATTCTTCAGAAGTCTTGAATTTAGGCTGAAATGACCTAAATAAAATTAAAATAAGTTAAAATTAAACAAAAATAAGTTACATTGAATGGACAATGTAGCCCCACGCAGGTCCTTATCACGCTGATAGGACACTAACCGGAACCGAAAAATAAAATCAATCGGGTTTATGAAAGTTGTCATTCTTCCAGGTCAGCTGATTAGCCTAGCAATTAAAAAAAAGGGGCAATAGATGTGAAATGATTGAATTCTCTCCCCTCATCTTCTCTTGTCTTTGTTTCTCTTTTCTTCTCTCATCTTTGTTGTCTTCTATTATCTCATCTCCTTCCCTTTCATCCTATCTTTTGTTTTATTTTCTCTCACCTTTTGTTCTCATCTACTTTCTTCTGTTCTATCATGTTCTCTTGTCTTTCTTTTCTGTCACATGATACTTCTGTGCAAGAAGATCTAAGAGACACAGGCTAAAACTTTTTGACCCTTAAATAAGCAGATGTTCTGAGCTCGAGGATAAACCACAGGAAGGAACATCTGTAAAACCCTCTTCCTTTTTCTTCACTCATCTCAGCTCTGCTGTTCTGACCCCTTATCCTGCAGTGTGAAAGGAGACCTGCAGGAACTCTACCCAGTCTGACTGCAGGATCCTTTGGACAGATAGCACTCGTCTTTCTCTCAGCAACTTATTTCTGTTTATCGGATCACATTTCATTATATTGTTGGTCAATGGGGAATAAAATCAGCTTGTCTCTGGCAGTCCACCAGTTGAGGAAAACTTTAAGACAGGAAGCAGACTGAGGAAAAGAGTCCCTTTCTCTCTCTCTCTCTCTCTCTCTGTGTCTCTTATATACACACACACATATCCATACAGCAGGATGCAATGCCTCAAGCGTTCTCTCCTTTCCAGGATGCAGTCGGGCCAGGCGGAGGAGGAGGAAGTCGTGCTTTGAAGCCGTGCCAGTTGTCTCGTTGTGATGCTGAAAAGAGGAACTGAAACGCAGGAAGCACAGGGACTCGGAGATGGGAAATATGGGTCACTGACCAGAGAGAGGATATCAAGCAGGACGCAGGACGTCTCCGAGGAGGAGATCACGGCAAATACGATGGGTTAGATTTACTCACTCTCCTAAGAGGCCATGACTTAAATATCTTCTGCACAGCGATGAGCTCAGCCACTGGCATGTGGGGTTTACACAGTCTGCACATCACTCACGCACAGGAAACGGGCCATTTCATCTCATTTCATCTAATAAGGCCAATTAGATACCATTAAGATACAATTCTACTAAAGATCTGGGCGCCACCAAAAGCAATGAGGACAGCGTGGGGGGGAAGTCACAGATTACGCTTCATATAATAAGTAGACTGTAGTAGTAAAAAAAAAAAAATGGCTAGTTTTAGTTGAGTAGTTGAGTATATTTTGTTAAACTAGCTAGTCAATTTAGTTTAGTACATTAAATCGTTGAATTAGCTAGCTATTAATGTTTTGGTTTCACTTGCTAAAGCGCCATAGCGCTCAGTCCAAAAACGTTATTCCACATTACTTAAGCAGCAGGCTGAGGTTTGTCAAAGCTGGCGTTTCTTTAGTGTTGCGGATTAGCCAGTCACTCATGATCAGGTATTTCGGTCCTTTGAGTATTCACTTTTTATTAGTTAAAATATTTTCTGCATTTAGTTATTGAAATATGTGGCACGGTGGCGTAGTGGCCTTGGAAATACAGTAGGCGGCACAGTGGCCTTGCACCTCCAGGGTTGAAGGTTCAATTCCCTCCTTGGGTTTGTGTTTGTAAAGTTTGAATGCTCTTCCTCTGTGTGGTGGGTTTACTCCCAAAGACATGCAAATTTGATTGATTGTTTTTTCCCAAATTGCCGGGTTTATGTGTGCGCCCTGTGATGGATTGGCACCCCGTCCAGGGTGTACCCTACTTAGTGCCCTAAGTCTCCTGGGATAGACTCCAGGCCCCCTGTATAGGATTAAGATGAATGAATGAAGATGAATGAATGAATTTGTTGAAATAAAAAAGTAAAGTTAGCTGTAGCTACCTTCTGACTTTCATTTAGGTAGACTTTTGTTGAGTAAAATTTTGTTTGATTGCTAAATAAAATATTTTCCGTACACATGTTGTTGGTCTTTCGGCTACTACTGGTGTGGGGTCACCACATCACACCATCCAGCCCGCACATACAAACTTGGTACAAACTCCGGGTTTGGAACCAGCACTGCATTCAGTGGCTGAGGTTTAAGCACTAGCTGGGAATCAAACCCAGGCCTTCTGTATGGCAGGCGAGATCCTCATTTTACTGTGTCATTCGTGCACTGCAATAGAATTGCTTTGCTTTCATGGACTATGTCACAATGTAGTCTGATGCAATTAGCTAAAAACTTCAGTTATTTCTGTATTTATTTTCATTGAGTAAAATTTTAAAATGTTATCAACACTTTATCTCATCATCTAAGGATCGGAATTTAAATCCCGCCGATACCTTCGTATCTATTTAGCCTTCAATATTTAATTGGTTTGACATAATTGAATTCCTATCATTTTGAAGAAAGTCTTGCTGGTTGTGTCTACCCATGTTCTGTCTGGGAAGAGCACAATTACATCAGCATTACCTAAAACTAAGCCGCATGCAAAACATTATTAAAGTGTATTGTGTTATACCCAGAGGTGGAAAGAGTAATACAATTTTGTACTTAAGTAAAAGTACTGTTACTTTAGTGAACTTTTACTGAAGTACA